>JAUZND010035937.1:0-17236 GCA_034780555.1 Coelogynopora nodosa
GGGGGGGTGTGGGGTAGGGTGGGTTAGGGTGGGTCCATGACTCATAAATCTATTTATAACTGCGGCAGAATCGACCCTTCCTATACTACTATTGATTTTTTCAAAATGACCTCCATTTTTATATTATAAAGGCTATAACTCTGAAACAGTTCACTTTATGGCCTATTAATGTATTACGAATTAATATAAAACCATACCCAAACTACTCGAAAATGTTGCTTTTAAAGTTATACGTATTACCTAAAGTGATATATTGGTGTATTAGTACTCGAGGGACCATATCTTGCAGTCAAAAGTAATAATTCATAATCCAGGAATAGTATTTGTTATATTACAAGGAGCACAGTTTAACATAAAACTAGAATAATATATTACAACACATAGTTTAAGTGTATAGACAAACACAATAGTTAATTTTATTTACTACATACCAAGAGAACAGTTAGACATGTTTACTTTTATAATCCCTTCAGAATGGAGTAAACGTTTAGAATATATATTTTGACTTCGTATTTTGACAAGGTTTTTGAAAAGTCTACATGAATGGCTTCTCCAGTCTGCTGGCTCCATTTTCCCAGGCCTGTTCTCTGCGACTACAAAAATCAACGACGTGATAGAATATGGCATGTATTTTCGGTGTAATAGGAATGCCGAGTTGAAGGTACTTTTCTCTAAAGTCCGACATTATATCGTCGTAATTGGGTTGCAAAGTATCGCCAAAGCAAGCATGAACAATAACACGTAGAGCACAAAGAGCACAAACGGCCATATATTTATCGGACAAATTGATGCCAAATAGTCGATTGTTGATAGCGATTTGTGGCATGCTTTGCCATTGTATGTGCCACCATATTGTGCGTCTTTTTTAATAAAACAAGAAGCTGACCACTGGCTAACTTAAGGCCACAATTTTTTCACCGCTTTGTTTAGTGTGTTTGTTGCACCTAATAGCAAATGCAGTTTTGGTGGTGGTATTAAATCAATAATAAGTTGGTGATCTTGTCCTTTTAAAAGTGGTAAATGCACAACTTAACCATTTTTTAATATTTTTTCCTTGCGCGAACATTTAGCATTATGATAGTTCCAATACTTTTGTCTAATGTTTCCAAGGGATCGCAATACACCTTTCTTGCAATACACTATGCCTGGTCAACATCGCACCAGCTATTCAGATATTTACTTCCAAGGGCCTACAGCACTAGAATAATGTTTCTCAACTTTAAATATGTTGCAATAACTCGGCCCTCAGATTTCAAAGTTATCTCATCTGTAAGATTTTTTAAAAAATCACATCTTTAGTAGGTTGATATAATTTTCTTCGACTATATGTACATTATATGGAAGCATTTGCCAGAATAATTATTTTTTCACGCTTGTGTTCGTTTGAGTTTCAGGAGAAATACCATCCCAGTATTTTGCACACGAAGAAGCAGGTGTCTGTGCAGTAGCACCAGCAGAAAAACCACGACCACTACCGAGTTTGATAGGAATATCAGGTGGTGCTTTCTGTCTGTTCCGTTATGCTGATGCTTTACTTTTAAGAAGCCACCACAACCATCAATGCACACTTCGATATCGTAGTTATCTGTATTAGAAAATTGTCTCTCACCTAATATGTGATTTACAAACCCGCTATGTCATTACAGTAGACAGTTGTTTGAGTGTCCGGCTCAAACTGATCACAACTTCCATGATTCTTTTGACGAACTCAACACCAGCCGTTGTGAAATATTTGTCCATGGCTTTGGTATGATTCATCATTTCCTGTCTCACGTTTGATTCAACACTTTTACTACTACTGGTACCTGCCTGCTCGAGTGGGAGTTGTCAATCATCTAGTCTGATTTGTGCTTATTGATAAGTCTACTTGAATTTTGGTTCATCATCAGATAGCTGTGAATAATACATGTTTAGGAGATGTAACAGAAGCCACGTTACTACTTACACTTAGAGAATAACCTCCTCCTCCTACTACTAGTATAACGTGTTTCCGTCAGTCGTATTTGCTTGTTTTTCTTTTAAGATGGCAGCTGCAACTAGTTCGGATGTTGTTGGCAATGATAAAGAACAGAGTTCAATTAAGTTTGATTTTCTAGTAGGCATTTTACACATGTATGTATGTATAGTATGTATATATATAGTAATATATTTATAAAATATTGTAAAATTTTAATTCAAGTGTTAGTAGGGTCCCTTGTGTATTTATACACCAAAAAATCTCTTTACTTAATACGTATAGGTTTAAAAACAATATTTTTGAGTCGTTTTGGTAAGATTTTATAATCATTTGTAATAAATTAATAGGCCATAAAGTTAACCTTTTAGGGTTATAGCCTTCATAATATAAAAATGGCGGCCATTTTGAAAAAATCGATATTTTAAAAAAGCCCCCGGAAATTTTTTTTTAATCACTTTAAAATGATTGTATGACCTCATACTAACTTATCCTGCAACTCATTAGCCAAGCCGAGTTAGGTCGGCAAAAAAGTAGTTAAGGCCCACTGTGATATGTATCGGTTCTATGATTATAGAAAGTGAAAGTGTATATTGTAAGTAATTGTTTACCTTTTATATTTGGTACATTAACCATTGAATGCCCGTCCTAAAAAGCGCTAAAATTTTCGAACGTCTACCTTCAAACAGTAGTAAAACTGTAGTAAAACAGAAATCGCAGCATAGTAAAGTTACTAATTGAATATTTTTTTCGTTTTTATACGAAATCAAGGTAGAAGCAGAACATACATATCATATTATTAGTTATGTACAATTACATCAAAATGTTAAAATGTCACTTATAAATTGCTAATACGGATTGATATTATTCATCACTTTTATTAGCGCAATCGTGTTTATTTCAAAAACAAATAAGCTTTTATACAAATTGGACTTCTTTAGATGATATTACTTAAAGTAGTGAGATAAATACATTAAAGAAATCAAAACGGTATATAGAATAAATATCTAATGCAGAATTTCTATATTTCGAAAAGCACGTAGCATAATGTGAGTCTTGAAAGATAAATGATGCAAACATTCACTTCTGTTCACTTCTGCTTAATAAGTCAACGCAAAATTCGATTTTCAAGCTTTCAAACTTCCGTGAAATGCGAACTAAAGTAATTGACATTGCAGAAGACAAATAAATCTACTACAAATTGATCCTTGTGTTTGTGGATCCACTAGACATGTCAGAAGACAATGTCCCTTCTAGAAATTTGGCATGACATAGATACTATAAAGTAGGTTAAGATAAGTTACAATAAAAAATAAATAAAGTCTTATTTATTATGTTACGTTTTCTCAATTATTTTTGAAAAATCAAAATGCTCCTTTAACTGAGTGCGTGTGTCACTTTGATTAAAAATAAAACCAGTAGTTTCAACTAATTAAATCCAATTATGAGATTTTATATTATTTTGGAGTAAATTAAACAGATATGTAACATACACAATAATCTTAGCACGATGTCATAAATTTATAATCTATTAGAGAGATTTCAGAGGAACATACTGTAATGCTTTATTGAGTGCATACAGCAGAATATGTATGTATTTAATGGTGATTATGGTACATAGCAGCATGAATTTGATGATATTAAGTGATACATAATAAATACTACACTACCGCCGAATAAATAAAAATAACGAAACGAGGCAACTTTAGAAACTAATACTAATACTGATAATAGACATATGAAACTAAGATGAAACTAATACTAATAATGATAATGGACATATGAAACTAAGATAAAACTGATAATGGACATATGAAACTAAGATGAAACTGATAATGGACATATGAAACTAAGATGAAACTAATACGAATATTGATAATATACATATGAAACTAAGATGAAACTAATACTAATACTGATAATGGACACATGAAACTAAGATGAAACTGATAATGGACATATGAAACTAAGATGAAACTGATAATAGACATATGAAACTAAGATGAAACTAATACTAATACTGATAACAGACATGAAATTAAGACGAAAGGACGTGCAGTTTAAAAATGTCAATATTAGATGCAATTCTCATAGTTTTAATAAAATTGAGGGAACTTCCACTTTTTAAAGAATTTTCGACAAAAAAATATGTTAAATTTGGGTGATACAAAATTTCAATTTTTAGAGATATCTATGTGAAAATATAGACATTTTGCCTTACTACTTATGTAGAACATTGTCAATCAAGATATAAATATCATAACAGAATATAACATGAAGTTTGCAGTGCGACTTCAGCTATATTTCAAAATTCAAATACCTAATTATAAAATATATGTACTCTTAGGTTTTATCTACTCCTGCAATAGGGGAAAATTGCCTAATATAACATAACTCACTAAAAATGTCCTATTAGAAGCTGTCCACTAATATAGCTTTCACACAAATCATTACTTCACACAAATCATTACTTTCACATAAATCATCACTTTCACATAAATCATTACTTTTACTTTCACACAAATCATCACTTTCACATAAATCACACATTTCTAGTATAACATTAATATCGAATAAAATGAATAAAATTTCAGTATCTCAAAAAGGTTACCACCTCTATTTTCATATATTACGTCAAATACTACAAAGGTACAGCTGCAGTCAATTCTTGATTTCTATAGGTGCTCAATCCCGAAAACGCCCACCTGGCGTGTATAACTGGCTACCAGACTCTTCTTTATATCGCCAAAAAGCACTGCGATAAGGTCTACGTCCTCCCAGAGGTATTCCTTTCCGGCCCAGCTGGTTTCATCGCACCGAAGGACGCCTACTTTATAGATGCAATCAAGTTTCAGTGAGTCCCTTCTGGTAAAACAGATTTAGAAAGGAAGAAAAACAGAATTATTATTGGATGAGGAAAACAGAAAGATTATATAAAATAACTGCTGAAGTGACAACCGAAAACTTGGATATTAATCTAGTTTAGAAAGTACAATTATTTACACTTCTTTACTTAACCATGAAATTTTACCCTTAAAATGCACTAAAATTTATAAATCAAATTATTGAAATAATTATACATGCTAGTGGAGTCCTTTGTTAATTTACAATTTGTACAGAGAGACAAAATTGTGTATAAATAGCATTTAAATAATAAGGATTCGTGTTGTTAATTATTGCGATATTAATTTCCTGGTTATTTCAAGCATTGTTGCTTCTTTTTGTGCGTCAATATCAGCGATGAAGTCGCAAAACTACATAAATTGCTTAATTATATGATGTCTTATTTTTTAATACTTTGAATTTTGTTCCATTGATTTATGTTACATGTTACTGATTTGTTTAAGCCAAATTTATGATACATTCTTCATAAATACAAATACAATTAAGCTGATCAAAAGGGTGGTGTGGTAATGATTTTCAATGCACATCTAACGCATATACCTGGTTAATGCTTTATATATGCTACGTAATATATGGTTATAACGCAACTTTTCCTAACACCATTAGTTTAATATCTAGGTATATATCAGTGGCGGATTCAGGGGGCTAAAGGGGCACTAGCCCTCCGCAGTAATTCTGGACTCGGCGCCATTTTGCTGAACCAGCGCCACCTTTGTATGATAACAAATTAAATATAGTATGTATTCTAGAATTTTTGCTGTATTTTTTAAGCATTTTAGAAATTGAGCCCTCCAGGTAACATAATTCTGGGTCCGCCACAGTATAATATATTGACAGATGCCACAAAACACACAACACTTTTCAAAATATGTCTATATTACCGCTAATTGTGAATATTTCGACATGATGACATAAAATATGTCAATTTTGGTTTTTATTGATTTCTACTTCAGCATGCAGCGCCTGTCAGAAACCGGTATTATCGATTTTTGGTTCCAACAGAAGTTATCTAGCTCAGGTAAATCATGCAAGACAACAGGAGGTGATTCTCAGAGCATCTCTCTGATGGAAGTTAGTGGGGCCTATCTGATAATTATGTGCCTCTACGTGCTGGGACTCGTCTTGCTTGTTGTTGAAATCTTGATGACCAAAATGTATTTCATACAAACCAGAGCTCGATGAAAAATGTTTAGTGAATCGACTCATTTTGAAATAGTCCCTTTTTTGCTCACTGATACAAAAAAAAACACGAGTTTAATATATATCAAGCCTATTACATATATGATAAATATGAATTTGTATGAAATAGCTATAGTAGGCTATATACTTGTATTATGGATCAATTTATTATTTACTTAAATTGAATTATTTAATTTGTCATAATATTAATAGTCTAGCAGCCAACTAGCTTAACCTGGAAGTAGGGTATAGCCTAGGCCTATACAATGTTTTTTATTGTTTGGGTTTCTGAGTGCATAAATATTAACAGTCCGCTTGATGATACCCTGTCACCTTTGGGCATTATTTCTAATTTGCATAAAACCAAGATGGCCGCCATTGTTCTACTGAATATACTATAATTATGATATCTCAGCTTCTAGAAAATATTTTAAACCAATCTAAAATGTTTTAACAGGTTTTAAGAGATTTGGAACCCAATTGAATAACTTTTTTATGATTTTACAAATTCTTCATTTGCATAAATCTAAGATGGTCGCCATTGTTCAACAATACAATGGATCAAATAAATCAAACATGCCCATAGAAGCTACCAAGAGAGTAGTATTGCCTCTAAAGCTCTTGGCTAACAAGTTCATTGCAAAAAATAGAACAAAAGTAAGTGACTTTGACTTTATCAAATACGTTACGTCTGGTGATACATGTCCTGAGTTCAATGGATACAACGCAAAACTATGTCGAGAGCATGGGCATTCACTATCACCTAAGAATAAAGCAGTGTACATGCCTCTTATCGACATACCACCAGCAGATCCCGAAACAATGATGACCGCCTTAACACAGGACATATCCAGAGAAGTTTGAACACGTGGTACTGTGTCTTGGTGGCATGCATATCCTAATGAGCTTTGTTGGGGCAGTTGGAAGCTTAATGGCAGAAAGTGGACTTGAAGAGATCATGAATTAAGAATTTTCCGGAGATGCAAAAATGTTGTCTGGAAAGAAGTTCCCATAGAATGTGCGCGCCCTTCGCATTCTTGCTGAGGAACTGCTGTGTAGGATTGTACAGGACAATAACATGGCAAGTTATGATGAACTCATCAAATGCCTTGACGATGTGGCAAGCAGCAGAACGGCAAAGTTCATCAGAGCAGAGAGGGAAGGTGACTGGCCATTTCATCTAGAGGCTGTTCAACAGATGATGCTTTACTTCTTTGCCAGCATGCATATCAATTATTAACGATATAGGCTATATTACCTTTGGTCAATTGAAGGAATGCCATCAAAGGTCAGAGATAATTTCATGAAAAGTGAACATGTCAAGCACCACATTCAAGTTGTGTGGAATGGAATCTGGAGTGACATGCTCATAGAAACTACCTTCATGCAGTATGGTCACAGCCATGGAGGAATCATTGGAATTACACTGCGACCAGACACTATAAAAACAAGGGCACTTGGTCTCCACATTTGAAGCAATCTGGTTGAAGATATTGCCCGTATGAGTGACCCAGATCATGCATCAAGACAGGACATCCACAGAGAGGAGCAGAAATCAAGAATTGCAGCAGACGCAGTTGACAGAGAAACCATTCATCAAAAGTTAGATCGGAGCATCGATCCTCTGTCCACTAGCAACGAAGCAGACAAAATAGTGAACATTGTCAGTGCTCGAGTGACACCTATTTCAGTGAACGTGGATAACACTGTAGGTAGCCATTGGGAACAAATAAATGGAAGAATTCGAGGGTTCTTGGCTAGATGGCTTCTACAATCTCATTTCAAATAAGACGGTGACAATGCAAGTAACAAAGAAGCATATGAATATTGGTACAGCAAAATTGTTCAATACTACCCTTCTCTTTTCACGAGTCATAAGACTCCAGGCTATCTGCCGTGACATAATAGACATCAAGACATTACTATCGTATGAGCTATCCCCGGTGCCTACATCGATGTTCAACGACTCGTGTCATGGTTACTCGTGAAACAGAACATGGATACTTTCGTGACGACAGTTCCAGGACTATGTTGCTTAAATCGATACATGAAGATGTGTCCCTTACTCGACAAAAGATTCTGAAACTGATTCGCTGCTCTTGTGAAAGTGAAAGACCTTGCAAATCAGGAAGATGCGGATGTGTGATCAGTAAACTACCGTGCATTGTATTTTGCGGATGTCATGCTGAGGGCTGTTATAACGATCTGACTAAATGTGATGTAGCCTCTGATGCAAATGACAATTAGACATAAAGGTATTTATGCCAACACAGACAAATTAGAGGAACATTACGTGGATAACTGTTTACAATGTCATGTACTATGGAACTATGTAATATGCAAATGAAGATAATATATTTAAATTGTAATATCCAAAATTGTATTCAGAATGTGGTGACATAAAATCGGTCTCCTGAGAGGCTTGACGGCGCCCATCTTGGATTTATGCAAGTGAAGGATTTGTCAAATCATAATAAAAATTATACCATTTGGTTCCTAATGTCTTAAAGCCCGTTAAAACATTTTACATTGGTTTAAAATCCCTTCTAGAAGCCGAGATATCTTAATTATAGTATATTCAGTACAACAATGGCGGCCATCTTGGTTTTATGCAAATTAGAAAAAAAATTCCCAAAGGTGACAGGGTGTCATCAAGCAGATTGTTAATATTTATGGATTCAATGACCCAAATCAACCAAAAAACATTTGACATGCTCTACTTCCAGGTATACCCCTAAAATCCCATTTGACTGCCAGACTATAAATAATATGTTCCTGAATTATCACTTGGTTTATAGATATAACTAAATATGTATTGAATTTTATGAAAACTCTTAAATAAACTGCAACAATATTTAATAAAAATATTTTATATCTAAATAAAACATATAAATAATTCACAAATTTTTTTTAAAACTAAATTTTCATAAAACTGAACACAGTGACGGCTCGAAGAACGAATGTATTTAATATTAATAAACAATTACCACAAGTGAAATAGTTCACGAACAAGCCTAAATATAATATTTTAACATATGTATATGTTGTATAATTTTCTTTTTTATTCATGTTAATTAAAGAAAGTACTTTAAAGTTAATTATTTTATGTTTTTAAATGTCAGTTATATTTTATCTATTTGTAAAAAAAAGTTGATGTCAACTTTTTGAATATTTATTATGGAATATTTGTACGTATTTCATATGTGTATTTCAAAACATTTATTCTGATTCATCTTTTCAATTTGTAAAATATTTCATGATTTTATGCTGTTTTATTAGTTATTTATGTTACAATTGTGGGTTAACAAATAAATCAATTATTAACATTAATTAAAAGATTTTGTTATGATTTAATTTAAAAATGTAGTACACTTTAAATATAATATACTATTAATATTGAAATAAAATTAAAAGATAAAAAATAAAATGTTTAATTAAAATGAGTATTATAAAATGTTCAATGTAAGCTGAATTATTGAATCTAACCAATTATAACCGTTTTAAATGAGAACATCACGTATGGGTTTCTTTTTCAATATTAATATTTAACTAACTTAAATTTTGAAATAGTATGGTTTATATAGAGAAGTTGTTAAATAAGTGTGCTATTGTAACATATTCAGTCATCAACAAACAAATTATATGTTTCATAATTAGTTTCCCCACTGCCACCTGTCAACTGACTAATTAATCACAAATACCGGAAGATATTCGCTATGTCTACAAAATAATTATGTTCATCTTTCTTTTTTGATTAAGCGTGTTTTTCTGTGTTTTATTTTTCGTTTTAGCTTTGAGGTTTTTTGTTTATGTTTTTGAATTTTATGGTTTAAATTGTGTTTTTATATATTAATAATTATACAATGATAAATTTTTTATAGGTATTATTTTTGTTTTACGTATTTTATTATTGGAAATATCTTGCAAAATTTCAATGTCTTGTATATTTTACAAAATTAAAAATATTACTTTGCAATTTCCGTGTTAAAAATGTTACAATATTAGATATTAGACTCTTATATATGAAAATTCATTGTGGAAATCCAAACTTCTTTTCGCGTCTTTACATGTTTATTGCTTTAATTTAAGACTACACTATACTTTAAATTAATTAATTAATATAAAAATTGTAGAATTGAAGTTTCAATTCTTTTTTGTGCTAATGCCAAATCCAGTTGATTCCACTTTGGTGCCACTCTGGCAACCTTGAGCATTTTTCACAAAACGTTAAAACGATTATCAAACAGACATGATTGTCATATCTCAATAACCTTTCATACTTCCGGAATACCTTTGGTGTATACCCCCCATTTAGAGGGTCTAACTACCCAATAAAAACATTCAATATACAAAAAAGTTTTTTTATATATACAGTAAGTTATACGAAAATATACAAATCGTATATACATAAGGTTTTTGTTTATTATTTATTAATTAATTTAATTATTAGTTATTTATACAGTTAGTATGGACAAAAGAAACTTCAATTATGATATATAAATCAGCACTTCTCAAGTAAGTAGTATTTCAAATAAGTCACAAATTTACTCAATATATTCCAACACAAAATTAACCAACTAAATGTTAAATCAAACTAACATACAATGCAGACATAAAACAAAATGAGAAAAAGACAGAGATCACCCGCAATCATACTCAAGCGGTTATCAACAAAGGAAATAAATGAACAAGAATGGCCATAAATTCAAATACATCGTCCAAGGAAACCAAACATGCCTACCATGGAGATTTTAATTTTTAATTTTTTTTAATTAGTGATTCATATGTTCAAACAGTGTGAGGACATGCGCACCATACGATGCCCCTCAGGATTTCTATAAAACAATTATGTACGTATATTGAACTGTGAATTAATTTCGAGAAGAAGGATACACAACAAATCTATGAATATTGTGAATATAATCGATTTAGAGCAAGCATCTATCTATAGGAATCTAATGATATGTTGTATACCTATGTATCTGATATAATAAATAAAATACACCAAAAAAATTAAAATCATAAATTATTTTAAAAATTACTATATTAAAAACCTCGTGTAAAGACCTCTCCCTCGAAGTGTTACTATCTTAAAAGTAAGATTAGAGTCTTGGGATTATAATGCTATAACAAATTCATATAGCTTTTAGATTATATTAATTTATATGCATTCTAAGCTTAAATCTGTTTAAAAATTCGACGCCACGCGCCGATTTAGAGGCTCGGCTTCTCACCTCGCCATACCACAGCGGGTAATGTTTCTCCTTTTATTAAGTGCCGCGCATGCCCTTGACAAATTCCTGCATACGGGCCTGTCTTCTACTATGCAGTTTAGAATAGTTTACTATTGTATTATATTTAATCGATATCTAGGTGGTTTGCATATCAGAATATACCATTACATACATCTGATTATAGGCTATACATAGGTACACGTTAGTTTGATTTTATTTTGAATGTTTATACAATGCCCAAAAAATGACAAGAGTAATTTTACCAACTAATGAAAATTATATTCATTTAAAATTTTGTATCAATATGTAAAAATAATTAAATGTAAATAAAAGTTACAATTAATTTTGTAAATTCATGATTAGGTATTATGTAAATAGTTGTCCACCATCAAATGGTAATTTATAAAATGTTTTAGTTTTTTCAGAAATCTATAAATATGGGTTTTCCGATTTATTATCAATATATTTTAATGCAGCGCTTTTAAAAATATTTCATAATTAATGATTATATTAGTTGTCATTTATCATTTGCGCATTAAATTAAAAACATCACCCACAAATTTGTTCTGGCAGATTTTATTGAATGGTATGAGAAGAAAAATAATGTTTACCTTCATCATAAGTAGAAAGCAATAAACGTTTGAGGAATAATTAAAAAAATTAAATCTAAATTCACGATTAAATACATTTATTAAAAATTGCAATGTACTTTTCCTCCAATCTTGGTTATGTTTCATAGGTTTTGACTTCGAAACGTCGGTCGTTATATATATTTTAATATAAATATTTAATCGTGAATTTTCATTCTTTAAATGTTTACCTTGTATATATATAATATCACCACTTTTGGGATGACAGAAAATACATTCCACTTAAATGTGTTATCTTGGAGAAAGATGTCCCCTGAGCGATTGACGATTTTGCAACCTGGTTTTATGCTGTTGCAGTTCTGATAAATCATTCTATGTTTTGGGTCACCTTTTATCTAAAACTGCCACTTTTATATATATGTATTTTTAATAATGTTGTTTCGCGGCTCAAAAAATGACGTATAAAGAAAAGTTGAAGTATAGCTATAGTCGTGGTTTCAAAAAGATATAAATATTGCATTATATCCCAAGCATTACAGCCTTACTTTAAGATTTTTTCCAATTTGAAAAGCAAATTATAAACGTCAGACATTTTTTGAATTAAATGATGTGTTGTCTTTAAATATTGATTTGGAAACAAATCTAAAATTTTACTGAAATAAGTATAGATTATAAATTCAGTTGTAATTAAGTAAGATATATATGCATTTAATTTTTTATGATATTAATTTAACGTATATAATTATTATTGAAGATATAAATTAACATTATTATAATCGATTTAGTATTTAAATATAAATTAAATCCGACATTAATCCGTATTATCTGACTTTATCTTGACGATTTCAAATGGCTGCTTCTTATTATATGTAATTGCATAAAGTTGCCATCATTTCGAATACTATTAAAATAGTAGCCTATGACTAACACAATGACCTCTACTATCAGTTCATGTTAAAACATGATGTTCAATGCAATTATTACCGAATTTCAGAACTACGTTGTCATCAACTTTAATTTTATTATTATTTCTATTTTTCTTTCGTGTAGTAACTTTGACAATACATTTTTCTAAAAGCTTCAATAAACCTTTTTTTATGTAAATTTCCACCAATACATCTCCAGACCTTATTTATACCAATTCACAGTGGCATTATATTTGATGACTTTATGGAAGAGCGAAACATATCTCCGTTACTTCTTATGAAAATATTATAATTCTGTCCCGCAAGTTTACAGGTAATATTTTATAAGGTAATAATATGCAATATTTTCAACTCCGCCATGCCCTATTCTTTAATGTGCCGCTCCCTCATTTATAAAAGTACATAGATGAATTATCCTAAAATCATTTTCCCTATTTTTTTGCAGGCAATATGTTTATTTTATAAATTATGGAAATTTTCACCGATGCGCCTCAGCTCTATACTGGCATTAAAATTGCCAGGCAGCGCAATCCAAGAATATCATGCAATCTAACTTGTACTATTATTATTTTGGTTTCTGTATATATTGGTTTCCTATATAAAATAAAAAAATGATGTTATGCAAAAAAGGTTTATATTTCACATTGCTAAACATGCTTGAATCGAGGTTTCCAATTTCTAGGAAATCTAATTTTATGTCTACTTATATTGATTAAAAATTAGTTTGAATTTGCTGCACATGAGCGTAAACAGAATAATTGTATTATAACATATACTTATACGTATGTACATACATGTTCAGTCATCTTATACGCATTTATACCCATGCAAGATCGGAGGACAAATACAAATTGTTCAAACAAAGAAATTAACATAATGCAAAAGTAAAATAAGACACAATCAAGACACGAATATTTTCTTTAATTTATGATTTGGTCATTTATCACTAAATTTCCATTTTATTATATACCTAATCATGTCATACATCAAATGAAGCTTATGTTGATTAAAATTGCGCATATAATATACACAGTGCGCCACAAAAGATGTATAGTGTACCTATTCTCATGTACATATCTATATTAAACACGGTTGTGGAGCGTAATATTTTAAGAGGGGGGTACAAACTATAATTGTACATGTTATTTTTTTATATTGTTCTCAAATTTGATATCTCAAGATCTAGCTATATCTATTTACGTGGAAATTGCGCACAATATAATTAAATATAAATTAAATATGATATTAAATATATTTATTAAAAGATGCCAATCAACTGAAAACAACCCGTATTTTTTATAAAACTATTATTTTAGTTTGCGTAAAAACATTATTTTTTGTATTATCAGGTATTTATTGAAGCAAGATAATCACAGTAAGAAAAGAAAAAACCAATAAAAAAATATTAGACTCAAAGTTCTAATATGTGCAAAGCTTCCAATTTCTGCAAGAGACAAAACAGAAAGATTACGTTATAATATTTCCAAGTAAAAAACCATTTAAAATGGTTCTAGAAATAATGGTTAATTACGTGACTGAAAAGATGAATAGAAATATGATTATATCATGAAATAGAGTAAATTACAAGTCGCACGAATTAACAGCATAGAATGATATTCAATAGAACGACATTAGAGTTGAAGACATGCTAAAATATAACACAAATTCTGTTATAACTATTTGTTACTTTTTTATGCTCTTTAGTATAGGCCTACAAATCTTTAAATCTGTAGATACCCAGTTTCCACTAAAACGGAATGTGTTGCAATTATTACACTTTTTGTACGATTAACATCAGAAACTTTGGGAAGATTGATTTAATTTTATATTTATTTGTATTTTAAAGATTAATAACAATCTTTTCACCTTATCATGGGTTACATATATATATATATATATGATTGATCACGCTATACTATACTATACTATAATAAAAGTATAATTTTAAGAATATAGGCATCGGGCATTTCAAAATGTAGTAAATATTTGAAAATTGTTCTAATTTTTAAATTGTAAAAATTATCCAAATTCTCCGAACAGTATATTTATTTGATCAACTTTAAAATTTGTTGGATAATATTAAATTATAATGGTTTAATAACGATTTATTGACCATCATGTATATGTCATGCCTAGCTGACTCCTATTATTTTATGATTGCACAATGCCTTCAAATACACAGACATATTATATCGAATAAAACCATTTGACTATATAGGGCATATTTCCCGTGTAATAAGAAAACAAACAAGCAAGTATAAAGTGATACGTTATCAGTTTTCAAATCGGTGTACCTATTTAAATAATGTCATTAGCGCGTCATTATCGAGTCATTTTGTCCAGTTATTATTGATACTGGACCCTGATCTCTGTTTGTTCATACATTTAATCTGTCAAACTATTCTGAAATTAATTCCAAAATAAAAGATATATACGTACACAGATACACGATAAAACGTCCATTTGTGGGTAATATGGTTCAGCTAAACTTGTGATTCCGCACATGTTTGCGGATTTATTGATAAATAAATTATATTTAATTGTCGTACATTGGACTATATATATAAGGAAGTAACCCGTACAACACATATATTGTTGGTCGATTTAGTTCCTGTTGCCATGTCGACATTATAACTACAATCGTAAAACAATTTTTATATTCGAAACCATACCTTAGACTTTCTATTTGTCAATTTAGCTCATTGAACATTATTAATATAATCCGTTAAAAACTCTAGGAGTATGCGTTAATAATATTTAGTATGAAATAAATAAATAATAAAGTTAATGTTGACTACAAATTAGTCGTTTTTAAAACCGTTTACAATTTAATAAATAGTAAATTACAATTAATGAGTTAAAATAGAATATATTTCTGAAATTATCTAAATATTTAATTATGCAAAATAAATCATTATGGGATTACATTACAGACATACAATTATGCTGTGCAATTATTATCTTACAAATCAACACTTTATTATTTTATTATTTATATTAAAATAAGCTATAATATTTAGAAGTTCATGTTACAATGACCCTTTTTGACATGTAAATATATTTTTGTGTTCGAATAGCTGTCTAAACAAAGTAACCCACACAACACCCCGAGGATTGAAATTTGGTTAAAATGTAAACTACTGTATGAGGATGATACAAATTACAAATGAATTTATGTTGATAGATACAACAGATACTTTGGTGAACTGCATAACTATAAAAATTGCACAGTCGGACTTTCCCCCGATTCATTTTGACGCAAAGTCTCTGAACGATGTCAATGTTTCGTTTCCGACAAGAATTCGGGGCTGAATCAGGGATTACATTATAGTATATATAAATACTAGATATTATTAATTTATTTTAAAATATCAATTTTATTCATCTTATTTATATTTCTTAATAGTTAACGATCAGAAGGGACTGTGTGGAATTTTATGCGAAATATATATTACTCAATAGTGTAATAAGTGTATCATTCATAAAATTCATATTGATTTTAATATAAACAGCAAATATTTAACCAAAAAGGGCTGCAATGAAATCGTGCACAGGAGCTGTGTATATATTGCCTAGTTATCCAATAAAATTGTATAAGTGCAAATCTAAAGGAAGGAAAGGTTTAGTGCTATATTATGCGCTATATACATGTTGATGTAGAGTTTTCAACTGGTAGGTACTTATCAGACGAAGTCTATTACCAATATGGTAAAATATGACATTTTGCTTACATGAATTTCACTGCAGAAGGAGTAGAAGAGAGAGTGGTAAAGGGAAGAAAATATGTCTAATGAAAGTTCTTAAAGGTTAAAAGAAATTTTTCTAATAACACATTGATGGCGTTGTATTATAAACCTGATTGATAATCTGCAGACTGTAGACTTTTTGTTACATATTATGAGACATAATTTTCTCTATCTCTCTCTCTCTCTCTCTCTCTCTCTCTCTCTCTCTCTCTCTCTCTCTCTCTCTCTCTCTCTATATATATTATATAGGTATATATGTTCTATGTATACATTTCGGAATATAAAGAAAAATATATACAGGGATAAATAAAATATAAAGAACTACTAGGCAATGTTTTCGTCAAGGTTTTATTAAACATGATCTATGAATTATGGATTTATTACTACATTAAATGGGTTACTTATGCATTTCATCAAATTTAAATATGAGTACACAAGGAAAGAATAACAACATCACATACTTAATTGAATGTAAATTAGTTTTCTTTTTTAGATTTGTATGACATATTGTATGAGTTGCACCTTGATACTTTTGCAGATATTGTTAGTAGATATTTTTCAATTTTATGGTGGTTTCAATAGTGATTCAATTATGATTCAACAGTGATTTAATTGTTATTTAATTGTGATTCAATTCTGATTCAATTCTGATTCAATTCTGATTCAATTCTGATTCAATTCTGATTCAATTCTGATTCAATTC
>JAUZND010035948.1:0-21976 GCA_034780555.1 Coelogynopora nodosa
GGTACACTGCTGGGATTCGAACCCGCTACCTTCACACTAAATCACCAGCGCCTTAACCGACTGGGCTACCTCTCCCTTACCTTACCCTCCCTCACCCTCCCATGTTGCCAGCTCACAACATATTTGATCTAAATTACAGAATGTAAAAAAATGCAAATACTGACATCGTATCTCAGGCAAGAGTAACCTGTCGTGTAGTCCTGATCAACCCAACTAGCAAAGTCACAGAGCCAACAAGAAAGACTATGAAACTGAGCAAATCATGCAAAATCAATGGGTTGATTAAAAATAAGAAACTCAATATTGTGTTGTATTAAACAAATAAACTGAGTACAATTTAACAGTGATCGATAGAGATAAATTTCATTATTGTATCGAAAATAAAGAAGAACAGAATACATGCATCAAAATCAAGGGAGTTCTGTAAGTAAATAAATCAAAGGATTTGTACACATAAACACTATGTCTATTAGGCTACTAAGAAGCTTGTCCTTTGATGTTTTTCATCAAATACTCCAATTATATCGAAAATAATACTTACAACTTTTGTATACTATACAAGCTAGATCCTCCACCTTCCGAGTAATTGTCATTAAATTATATTTTCGAAAAGATAGGAATCCATAGCCAAGTATATTGGATCATAGCAAAGGTATCTAAATTCATGAAGCGACTATTCTACGGATGAATGATAACTAAAACTATTTTGCCGCCTGTCGGAATTTAGTGCATATTGGGGCCGTAGAAATTTATAGAATTTTGTCGCCTGCTGTAGCTAGGCAAATTAGTTTTTTGCTGGCAAGGCGTATACAATATTAATAGCGTTTGTGAAAATATTATGAGGCATTCATTGAACATAATATTGCTATATATAAATATATACTATTGGGAAATATTTTGGCCCTACGGCTACGGTTCCGATAGATCTGATTTTATTTAGCAGCTGTAGGCTACTGATTCATAAATATTGCCCCCCTTAGAGGTGAGAAAGTAAATACAAGACTACCATGATAGAGGGAAGTGAATATCGATTATTCATAATCATTCGATTAGAAAGATGAGACGACAGATGACAATTATAGGCATATTATAATTGATCAGGTAAGTAGGTAGGTACGTATTATTTATATAGAGCAGAGAGTATGCAAGCAATATGGTACGAACCGATAGATCTGGCCAAATGTGAGGTAAAGGAGGAAGAGATGACGACGGGTAAGGGACAGGTGGACGAAGTTTTGCAATCTTTGAACAGGAGGGAACAAAAGGGGAATAAAAAGAAAGGTCACCAGTTGCGTTTCGATTGCTAATTGTCTTTTTCTATTATTATCGGTATATATATTATACTACTAGGTTATGTGGCTCCATTTGTCAAGTTAATTTATTTGGCTTTAGTTAAAACTATAAAGAATTAAGTATAGTATATTAATTGCACTATATTATATGGTACTATCTTAGACTCTAAAATGAATTTTTGAATTCGATATGAGATTTATTTAAGTAATGTTTTATTTGAATGTGCAAAAATGAGCAAACAATATTTACATTTGTCTATATTGTATTGATTTGTTATATTTATTATAAAGTATATAATATAATCTATGAACTCTAATTTATTAATAAGTAAAACATTTATGAGCCATTTAGACATTCAATTAGAATCACTGGTCGTCAATGAAATATGCCAAATTTTTGGGTACTCTTTAAAGTTTCCAATAACCCATTCAACCAAATGTAGAGAATACAAGCGATGGATAAACATTTGAGCTCAAAATTGTAACTGAGTTGAACTTCAAGTACTATACATAAAAGTATAATTCAGATAGCTAGCTCAAAAATGCCCCTAACGTCCGACATTTGTGTTAGGAAAAAT
The DNA here is from genome assembly GCA_034780555.1 of Coelogynopora nodosa. NCBI lineage: Eukaryota > Metazoa > Platyhelminthes > Proseriata > Coelogynoporidae > Coelogynopora > Coelogynopora nodosa. The sequence goes on from JAUZND010035948.1 coordinate 1,871, forward strand.
GTCGATTTATAATATTATTATTAATTTTGAAATTAATTTCCACACAGCATCGTATAACTGAAATAATGAAAATAAACTAACAACAAATATAGAGATGATGTCGTTTCTTGTATTGTACCATCACCTGTCAACATGGCGTAGCCGAAATCATTCTCTAACCGACACAACCAATACAGAACTGTCCATACAAACCTATAGATATTTAACTTTAGTTTAAATAGATAGGTCATCTGTATTTCCCCTGAATACAAGTGTTGTTTCATTTACGTAAAAAAACGATTTAAAATTTGAATTGAGTTTTGTGGATAATTGGACATTTTAATCAATCAAATCGATTTTATTGTCATACTTTAAAATACTTTAATTGACTTAATATTAAAATTCGCAATCAGCAAATACATTCACAAAGTACAGCCTCATCTTAACTTGAGCTTTGCTTTTGTTTTCCTATTCCTCTTTTTCGCTGATTGTTCCCTATTAATTTTGGTCTCAAAGTTTAGCAGTTTGTGTTCTGATAAAGTGTAATCCGAAAGTTCAACATGTTAAATTAACAGTTTTCAGCTGTAATCATCTTTTCATGTTTTTATTTTGTATCAATTTATAAAATATGCAAATCTGGATTTTGCTAAGTAATTACTATACTTTTTAAAATGACACGATTTCGATTTTACGAATATTTTTTATTATGCAAATGATCAGTTTCAAATTGATGTAAAATGTTGATTAATTTCAACGTGAGTTATTCTGCTAGATAAACACAGATGACCTATCTAGCCTGACTAGGATCACAAATATCGATGTATCTCAGTGTTTACCTGGACATGGAGAGCTTGGAGTCCCGGGGGTAGATGACGAGACAGAGGTCCTTTGTGAGGCAGACGGGCTGGTGGCACTGGTCGAGGTCGAGGTAGGCGGACATGGTGAGGTAGACTCGCTGATCGGTTGCGGTGATCGTGTTGAGCAGGGAGGACTCGTGGAGCGAGCTGTCCCAGGCCGCCTCAAAGCGGAAGAATACTCTGGGGAAAGGGGGGTGAAGGTGGAGAGATTGGAAGAGATGTAATGAGGAGGAGGATGGAGTTAGGAGGGCAGGGGCGAGGAGAGAAAAAAGGAAAAAGAGTGCAAACAGACCATGCAAATGTAAGAAAAGAAAGAGAGAGATATAAAGCGAGAGGCAGAGAGAGCGAGAGAAATGACGAGAAAGAGAAAAGGGGCAGAGAGAGCGAGAGAAATGGCGAAAGAGCGCAAGAAATGGCGAGAGAGCGAGAGAAATGGCAAGAGAGCGAGAAATGACGAGAAAGAGGCAAAGAGAGCGAGAAAAATGACGAGAGAGCGAGAGAAATGGCAAGAGAGCGAGAGAAATGGCAAGAGAGCGCAAGAAATGGCGAGAGAGCGATAGAAATGGCGAGAGAGCGAGAGACGACGAGAAAGAGGCAGAGAGTGCGAAAGAAATAGCGAGAAAGAAAGAGCGAGAGAAATGGCGAGAGAGGGAGAGAAATGGCAAGAGAGCGAGTGAAATGATAAGAAAGATAGGCAAAGAGAGCGAGAGAAATGACAAGAAAAAGAAGCAAAGAGAGCGAGAGAAATGACGAGAGAGCGAGATAAATGGCGAGAGAGCGAGAGAAATGGCGAAAGAGAGAAAATGCGAGGGACCGAGAGGCAGACAGAACGAGAGAAATGGAGAGAAAGAGAGATACTATCGAAACAATATCAACTCAATATCGATAAAACGATTGAATATTAGACTTACTCACAAATCATTTATAAATATATTTTTAATTGAAATTTGCATAATTTATAGATCGATTATAGATCGAAAATAAACTTTATACATTTGCAACAATACATATTATAATAATTATTTCTAAAATACATAATATATCATGAAACAATAAAATAGTAAATATGTCATTTTACTATATTAATTTGCAGTTTTGACAAGGAGAGATGTAGAGCGAGACTGCAGGGAAATGGGAAAGGGAAGCGAAAGCTATAGAAAGAAAAGGAATCAGAGCGAGAAATAATTAGTAAAAAATAGTGAGTTGGGAATTGTTGGAGGGAGATGCAAGAGAAGAAAGGAGTGAGGCAATCGGATGTGTAATTTGAATGTAACAAATTTCTCGCCTTTCTTGCGATGGCATGGCCAGGGCTAAGACTACGGTACCATCAACACATCTCGATCGACAGCAAAACAGTGAGGTGGCGTCTCTCCAACACACCTATCATCTCCGACCTGCACCGCCGAACACCGGGCTGGCAGGAGAGAGAGCGAGAGCACCTTGGAGAAGACGTCCGTATCGACCACCTCGGCCGTGTGTCGGACACGGCCCAGCATCATCTCACGGACACTCTGGAAGTTGACCCCTCCGCGAGGGGAGGAAGAGAGGGAGGCGGCGAGAGGGGGGGCCGACTCGTGCACGATGGTCACCGCGATACGGCGCTGGAGGCCCTGGTGGAGCAGGCAGACGCCCTGGCAGGGCGAGGAGTCCCAGTGGTCCACGGAGACTGGAGTGTAGCTGCGTGTGGGTAGGTGGGGTGGGGGAGGGGGGTGGACTAGGCGGTTAAGGGTTAATCATGACCACACACACCTACCTGGCGATGCAGCAAAATGTGGTGGCTGAATGGTTATTTCCGTGCAAACGTATGATCGACACGAAAACCATGAAGCATTTTTATTTTACAATTAAATTTGAGTAAATGTACATACATTGTGTAACATAGCAGAATTGTACGAATTGTTCAAACTTTGTAGAAAAATTATATGTTAAGCGTTTACAAAGAAGAAATGGCTTACTTTTATCATTTAAAAGAAAATGTTACAATTTGAAATATATTTAATTAATTTATTAAATGTGACATAATATGATACAAAAATATAAAATTTTAGAAATAAACAAATTTACGAAAGAACAATAAACAATTAATTGAAGGTAAAAACGAGTAAAAGATAAACTCACTCTCCATTGGAAGATAATTCGAGAATTTCAAACCAGACGAGCAGATCATAGCGTTGAACGAGAACACCGCTGAAACATAGAGGACCCTTGTAGTATTTTATTTCTCAGTGGCTAGTTAAGAGTTTGGCTGTTTGACTTTTTCAAACTTTATCCAAAAAGCGTGCCTGTTTCACGTTAGCGTCAATTTAAGCGGTTTCATAACCATGACAATGACTCATGCAACAAATTAACTAATCACATCAATAAGGTATGGTCGGTATAATAGTTCAATGGGTATAATATTATGACCATAGTCAGATATGGATTTTTCGTTCATAGATATCCAATCTATGCCTTACGGTGGTTGTGAAAACTATGAGTCATAAACATATACGCACACACAACCAACGTAACACAACTGCTAAACTTGTATTTCTCTTGCCTATGTTTGCCTCGCGCCTCTGATGTATGACTCATCGTTTTCGCAATCATCGTATATAATATGGTTCAGTTAGAGTTCTATTCATTACTTAAATACAATCTAGAGTTTTAAAGATATTAAGGAGAAAAACAGTTAATTTTGTAAAAAGTATTTGTAACTAATTATTGATTTTCATAAAAATTTATCACGAAAAAAATTAATATCTAACTTTTTTTGTCACCTTTGAAATAATATTTATTTCATGGATTAGTATATTTATTTTTATAAAACATAAAATATAAGTAGTCCTGTAATTAAAAAAAATTTAAATCGAGTATGTGCAATTCTAACTCCTACACATTGTAAACTAACATAGCGCAATTTGCCAATGAAGACATTGGAATAATAACTAGACGGGGCACTGTGTGCTATGCGTTAGTGAAAATGGAATGACACTATCACGCGCTGTATGACGCTCATCCAATTAGAATGCAGTAAGTAAGCTGACCAATAAGATTCTAGAAGGGAAAGTAAATTTTAATTGAGACATTTTCCACTTCGTTTTAAAAAACTGAAATCATTGTTTTAACTATGTTTCCATCTAGTGATATATTTAATATCTCTGAGTATACAACCCACTCTACCTTTGTGTCGGCAGGAGACTGGTGTCCCATTTGGTGGCGGGTACTGGGGCAGAGATGGGCAGAGTTGGCGGGAAACTACGCCGAGATGAGCTCATCGACATTTCACTGGCAAAGCAGAAGATGCGGTGACATTATATCAGAAAGTCGCAATGAAAATCTAACACTGTTTAGGAAATATATACAAACGCCAGACACTTTTTATCTTGATACACTTAATTATTTATTTCTGACAATTGTTTAGATGCAGTTAGAGTGTTCCCACAATCATAATTTTGACATTTTACAACCCATCGTTTATTTATATTCACCTGTTTCAAACCTGCCACGTTCAAAGTATCCTATTTAAATGACATTCCATTTAGTTAAACTTGTATCTATGACTTTTTAATTCTAGAAATGATATAGATATTATAAATATTCATCTTTGGTAAAGTCCCCTACGACCTAGAACAGAGGAAGTAGTAAGAAGAAGGTCTACACTCGGCATTATTCTTCCACCACCCCCATCTCCTTCTTTCTGAGCTTTCAGTACCTGGAAAAGCTGGTGGAGGCGGGGATCGTCATAGTTCCCAATGGACAGTGTTGCTGATGCCCGTAGACTTCGAAGACAAGCGGCCGATGACGAATGTAGTCCACAAAGGCGTGCGTCACTGTTATTGTGAACTGCAATGGGTACATGAAAATTCAGTGAAGATTATATTATGGTGCCGCTTCAATGGATGATGTCAATGTGGGAGCACCAGTACTCTGATCAGGCTTTGTGAATCGTTCAACAGTTAGAAGAAAGTGTTATCAACAAAATACTCAAAATCTAATACAACTATACTTCCGAAATGTTCAGAACCTGCCTAATTGTTACTTTAATTTCGTGTACATCAATTTTATTTGAATTTAGAATCACTGATAAAACTTTATGATGAAATACATGACTCAAAAGGAGACAAAAATAGCTTTCAAAATAATTGTTTAAAATGCTGTCTGTATCAACAGGCTTTAGGTTGAAACATATTTAAGGCTTTAAGTTAAAACTTTCAACGATTACATACATCTTTGCATATTTTCTGCAAAATATAATATTTTTAGGCGCATTCTGCTTTCTGATAACTATTATGACGATATTAACGATCAAAAATGGGGTAAACATTTTTTTGTTGTTTTATTTGACCCCTTATCTAATGAATTATAATTAGCTCATCTTTATTGTTAATTGTACAGCTAACCGCATCTGATTGGGGAATAAAGGATGCATTTAGAATAATCGCCTTGAACAAAAATTGCACTGTAATCCACTAAACTGATAGAGAAAATTTAACTGCATTGGCTAAATCCTGGTTGGTCCATTTGACCTCCCCCATCCAGTTAACTAGGCTTCCAAAAGCGCCCGGTGCTAATCGGATTAAATTTGTTTAAAAAGCATATTTCTTCTCAATCTCATTACCACAAGAAGGGTTAGTAATTGTACTCAAATTGGAAGTGCACAAGAAACATGTTTAAATATATATCGTGGTTATTGATTGATTTATTGATTATAGATATTTACAGCGATCAACATGATATAATTGTCAATATTTTATCAACTAACATGACATTTCAATACGATATTGTGCGTTGAGTCTTGTTAATAAAGTTTACAATACCATATAATTGATTTGGTGCTTTGTTTCAAAAAGGGTTGGTATAATAATTACAATACATTAATATAAAAGCATTATGAAATCAAAACTTCTTTTTGCAAAAAGTAACCACTACAGTACATCGTGATATATAGCGCGCTATGGAATTCTAACAAATCAGCATAAAATTAATATTTCTCCAGGAATAAACTTTTTATCTATGTGAAAAAGTATAACATTATAAAAAATAATACTGTTAGTCGTCCATGAGATTAAACTTATTACACTTTCTATGTCACCATATATGTTTTATGCAAATTACCTTTTTTCATCTCTTTTTACTGGAAACTTCCGGTATATTTACGGATATAATTTTTTTTAATTGGATTTTTTAAATATTCTAACAGTAAATTTCAAACACAATAGTTACTATATATAGGCCTATATATAATTTATTTATATAATTAGTAAAACAAATAGTTACATTTTTAATCAGAACAACCTTCAAAACAACCTTTGGTTAGTAATACTTTTAGGTTAACCAATGAATAATGCTCTGAAAAAGGGTATAGTCTAGTGATAATGTCTGCATCAGCCGACATAACAACACTTATCTTAACAAAAAGAAAAACCGTTGAAAATCATGCTCTGCATACTTTTAATTATGACTTAATAATAACAATAACAATTAGTAAAAGTTTAGAAAGAAGATATAATATATTTAAATATACAATTAAAGAAGTTTTACAAAAATTAAAATAGTCTATTGTAAATCGTTTATCAACCTAACACAAACCAATAAAACATTTAAACTGAATTATTACAAGTAATAGTAGCAATTATTTAATTTTATTGCTTGGTTTAACTTGTTATGTATCCTTTCATCTAGTGATATATATATATATATATATAATTCAGTTATTTTTAGAATTTTTTAACTTCAGCAATATTTGGAAGAAGAGTTGTAATTTTACTACAAAGGAAAAAAATAACACCTATTTCAGAACAAACAAGACATCTAAATATATTACACATTTTTAAAGTACTTCAAAAAAATTGCACAACTTCCTGAGATATTTTTAAAATTGCACAATTTAAGAACAAATAACCTTTATTAACAGCATAAAAAGTCATTGATAGAAAATGAAAAAAACTAAAGATTGAAACAGCTAAAAGATAAAAAGGTTGCACTTCTCGGAGCATACCATGCCACAAGACTTGCAGAAAACTGGAGTAGTATAGTGAATGTAGATTCTATATCGTTATAATGATTGCAGTTACTCTGAAATGTTATCCAATAAAAAAAGGCCTATCAGTCTTTCCCATTACAAAGTGGGTGATATGGCGACATACATATTTTCAATATTGTATTTCACTATGAAATTGTACAAATTCTGTATAACACGCTTTGTTTCATTTCGACCATATACAATATATATATAGAATCTACAATTTCACTGAATTACTCTGCCAGTGCAGAGATGGGAGTGTTGGGGGGTGGGGGGGGCAACTAAGTTACCGTGAAGGTGAGACGGATCGTCATTCCACGACGAAGGTCAGTGAGCAGATACATGAACCCCTGTAAGCAAGCGGAACTAGGTTTGGTCATTGTACTGTATATATGGGCCTGCAGCATAACAATCTGCACTGTAGTATACTGCTGATGGGTTGAACCCAAGAAGAGGGAAATAAATCCCAGAGTTGTACCTAATTGTCGCTTCAATATTTTGCAATGTATGTGTAACGTTGTGGTACATTGCGTTCCTATATTTAAATCATTTGAAATTGGTTAGATGAGTAAGTTATTTGATTAATATTATATATACAATATTTTTTAAATCTGATAAACATAAAAATGATAGATCCATTAATTTTTTATGTTTTTTTTATTACTCGAATCAGGTATTCAAATCTCGATCACAGAATTTAAATTGCCCTTATCATCAGCATTTTCTAGGCGTATTTATTCTTTGGACAATGTTATAATTTTTCAATTGTGTGATTGAAAAGTTTCGACCTGTATTTTATTCAAATATAACCTTGGATATATAGGTATTTTTAAAGAAAACTGTTATATTATAAACATATTTATTTAATCATAAAAAGTCTCAAATAATATGTGGATTCCTAACTGATATTTTTTGCTTTGTAAACAAAAATAATTCTATCTGCACTATGGTTCATTTTGGAACGTTGAATTAAAATTACACAGTATCAGTGTTGACTCAACATTCCCGCTTAATAATTTATTTTTAATCACTTCAGTTGAAAATTTAATCATATAATTAATACATTTAATCCGAGTGTTACTCAGTTATTATCAAATGGTTCGTAAATGGTTTAGTGCTATGAAATTTAAATACTATAATATAATATAGTTGAATATATTTGAGAAATTTCAAATTTATTCCAACATACAATATTGAGGCTTAATCTAAATTAATCAGCTGTACAGGAACAAGTAAAGACTTTTGATAATCAAATCGTATAACATGTTTTATCACTGGTAACATTAGAACAGAAGCCACGCTATCCCCAACGGCAACTAATTCGGTGATTATATCACAAGCTAACAGAACTATTTACTATTAAGTTGATTGTCTCATCGAGGCTGCGTTTAAATCCTTGTGATATTATAGTGGTCATGAGCCACCCATAACGCAAAGTTAAACAAGCTTATCAGTAGTATGAAAGGTGCGTTTCTACATCACCCCCACCATAATCGCTATTCACTATTAGTGTATGCTATAATAAGAGTAGTCTGGAAGGTGCGTTTCTACACATTTCCCACCCGAAACCGTTTCGGCAGAGTTTCAGTTTCAGAGTGGAAGGCTGATGTAGAAACACACCTTCCATACTACTATTATCATAACATATAATAATAGTATATAGCGATTACGGTAATCAATAGTTTTTCGTACATTTTGGACATGATAGAATCCGAGTGGACTGCTAGTTCCCGTGTTCATCAGTGGTTCCGTTGAGAAGGCCTCTTCTTGTCGGTGTAAGAAACTGGAAATATAGAGTAAATAGCGATACAATGAAGTGTAGACCTTACAATTAAAATTAGAACTGAATATCAGAAAATGAGTTTTTTTCGGTCAAATAATGTTATAATTGTTCAATTACAATTTTTTATTAACATTTGTTGCATGTGATCTATTTTTAGATATTGTTTCAACTATTCCTGATATTAATATTATATATAAAAAAACATATGCAGTTAAATACTAAACAGGACGTATATAATGCACTTGAAATGCAAATGGTGATTATAATGCGGTTATATACAATAGTTATCTGAAAACGGTATACATAATTTGATTTACACAGATAAATATTATATGGATATAAATCATTTTAAAAATGAATAAGATAATGTATTTTACAATTAACAAACTAGACGGTGATTATATAAAAGTGATACAAAAAATCAAAACAATTATCGCGCGGTTTATTTATGGGATAGATACTATCCGATTAGGCTGGGGAGGGTGATTCGCGCTCTTACTTGAATTGACAGAAGATGTCGACATAATCCGGTGAAATTCCGGTAGTCTGTAGCACAGTGACGCGAAAAGTGAGCACCTGTCCCAGTTGGAGATGATCTGGCAGACTCTCATTGGATGAGTAAGGACAGCCTGCAAAGGGCAGAAATAGATATATAATTACACATACAGACATATACTACTTCTAAAGAACGCAGTAGTATTGTTAACTATATAATAATAAAAGTAAACTACAATTAATTTATGAATTTATTATAATAATAATCCATTTTAATAATAACAGAATAAAATTATAATTTCAAACTTACAATTAATTAACAATAAAAAAAAATTAAATAATTCTAATTAATACACTGTTAATAAAAAATAAATTGCTATGGTTTCCGACAATATTTTATAAAATTTGAGACAAGTTAGTAAAAATACATCTAATCATTTTAAGATAAAATAAATGTTAAAGCCAAAAAGTTGAAACCATAGATATTTTAACCATGTAATTAAATAAACAACTAAAAGCAACATACTCTGAACAATCTGAGCAACTATTCCAAACAATAATAAAATACTTTGTTTAAATATAACTTCAAAAATCGCATTCTAAGGTTTTTCATAAGTCCAAGACTTCTACAACAGGAATCCCTTGGTGTACGACCCTATTTACAAAAAGAACCTCCCACACAACCACCCTTCCCCCCTCCTCACCCACCATCTGACGTCAAAGTGGCCTCCTTCCTCAGCCTGTGCACCCGCTGCCCAACATCGCCCCCACCATCCCCACCAAAGGAAGGAGAGGAGGCCTCGTCACTCAGCGTTGACAGGTTGGCCTCTTCAGTGTCACTGGACACGTCGGCGCCCTCTGTGATCCTGTTGTTGGGGTTGGCCTCCTGAGAGGGTTCCCTTGCTGCTGGTGGCTTCCCTAGTGGGATGCTGGCAGTTGTTGTGTGCAGGGGGGTGTTGGTGATCGTGTCGTTGCGCGTGTTGTGCGACTGGCGAGTTGGGGAAAAAACCGTTTCACAAATAAGATTGATTGAAGATGTAGCACGATTTACATTATAGTGAATATATAGTTATTTAGATCCTTATCGTGGCTGCATAGTAGTGCTGTCAAATATAAAGAGACAATAAATCGACTTGTATATAATGATATCGGAACTATTTATGCCACTGAACAACGTAATCAGTTTCGTTTCGAAGATTGTGTCAAAGTTAATATTACTAAAAAATTTAGAAATATTGTATTTGTCTCTCAATTTGAAAACGGGACAAATGATGCACTTCTAAATCGACCCGATACTGTTATATCGTTATAACGATTCATTACGATTCAAGAAGCCTCAATTTCATATTTAAACCCGACCGGAAGTGCCTTTTTCATCATTTATGCGATTTTTTAGATTAAAAAATTCAGATATTCAGAAAATTCATTCTCTTCTTTTCCAGTTTTTTGTACAAAAATATATTTGCGCTTTTACACAATACCTAAAATCGAGTAGATAAGAAAAGTGTTCCATAACGCTTTTTAATATATCTTACATATGTATTTATTTCGGCTAATATGAAGAAGAAGAAAACATATTTAAAAAATCCAAAGTCATAATCGAAAATAAAACAAAACTTATCCTTTTAAAAACGAAACTGACCGGTTTACTATACGCTTACTCAAAAGAATAATACGAAGTACAAATAACTTACTTTTGTAAAGTAAGTCGCATCGTCGAAGTGAATTTTCGCAGTTCCTGATTGGTGTATAATATTGCGACTTTCACAAGGCATCGACTGTAGGAAGGAATCTGTTTGGCCAGCATCTGCCGACACCAGTTGAACGCCAACACGCAGGAAACCTTTGACAACGCCCTTCTCGTTGACAATGGATACACGATGAGTCATGGGCAGGTCGTAGTAGAGGTTGTTAAGATAGACGAATGCTCTGTAATGTTAAATACAATTAGTTGGTATAAGCCGTAGATATGGATTTCTTTCCGTCTCACTCCTCGATTTACAATATAATATAATCCTGTTATATACGAAGGTTACGAAAACGATGAGTCCGTACACCTGTTTCGTGAGGCAAGTGCGAGGCTAGAGAAAATATTTTATCAGTTTTGCGCATGCTAAATAGGCTAATTATGTTGAAACTTAATATATTTAATTGTCTCCAAATAAAATAACTTCTTTATATAACGCTAGTAAAACGTAACATTTTACTATGATTTTAATTGTGCAAAATAAAATTTGATCTGATAAACTTTTCACTGCAAAAAATAGGTTTAATTTTTTTAAATTTAGGCTGTGCATAACTTCCACGTAATTTGTTTTGCCTCGCAAAGCCGTGTATGACTAATCTTTTTTGAAACTGCTGTGAGGCATAGATGGGATATCTAGATATAAGTAAGATATATCCGAAAAATCTATATTTATGGTATAAACCATAGAAATGAATAAAAGGTCTAGAAGCGCGCTTTGTTCAAATACGTGGCAACAGCCGTCCTTTTCAAAAGGTTGTACATCTCGTGCTACTCCTGAATCAAAAGAGAAGGGTATTTCGTTTCATTGATAAGTTATTTACTGCTTCATATATGTATATATATATTATAAGGTAAAACACGTTATGTTCATGTATATACGTCGAAAATATAGGCGAATATATTCGCGAAACTAATGAGTAGTTTATTCAGCTTTCAGAAACGATAGCCATTGTGCAGCTATCGTCCAATCAAATTGAGGCTAACAAACTCTCACTAACATCGCGGTTTTTTGCCATAACATTACATGGTTTAGGTGGGTGATTTCGCTTCTAGACAATCCTATCCATTTCTACTGTATAAATCGTTCAAAGTTTAACAAAAGAATCGTTGCTGTATATTTATAACATATCTATGTCAATCACGAATAAAAGGCCATAATATTATATTAGAACAACAACCACTTAACACGTACACAGCATTACAACGTTTGTAAAATATTAATTTTATTGATCATTTGAAACAATAATATTGCTTCTATGCATTATATCCTCCAAACATATTTTTAATATAGATTAAGTTTTGATATTATTGTAGTACAAGATTGTATTAATAAAGAAACAAAATAATTTAGTTCAATAATAAGTTAATTAATCTTCACAATTAATTTTGACTACGATTATTTCGAAGATATTATACGAAATATGGATAATCCCTTCGAAATAATTTTACTTAAATAGCCTTAAGTTAAGTTTCCACAAATAACCCCCTCTATCTCTTATGGACACACACGCAAACATACCTCCCAATGAGTCTGAACCAGGGGAATCGATCGTAGAAGGGGTCGTGTCCAGACATCTTGTCCGAGTTGTGTTCTGATGGTGAAGTGGGCGACATCTCTGCCTCGTTGTGATACATTTCACGAATGAGTTCGAGGCGTTGTCTGTTTCGCGGTGGCGTTCAGGATGGAGATACAAGTGGAGTAAGAGTTAACCCGAAAAAGTTAGAAGCGGAGGGACCACATATGTTCAAACATGTTATGACTGAAAGCATGAGTTCAGTATAAGACATTTTAGAATACATCTGGCTTTTCACATATGTATTAATGTCACAATGACTATTTGTTTTTAAAATTAATAATAAAATAATTAATTTATGTGCAAGGCAATTATTTAATTGTAACGTTTTTGATTTTTAAACTAAATAAAAATATAGAATACAAATAGACGAAATAAATGGACCAATATCTAAAGTGTTATAACAGATAACTAAAATTTATTTTGCTATATGAGTGCTATCTAGCACCACAAAATAATATGTATATGTTTCAATTTAAATAATCCAATTGGAAAATAGCATAAACTATTTATTCAAAAACTAAATAAATATAAAACAGAAAAATACATAACAAAAGTTGTGATTAAATACCGCAAAATGAATGCATGGCAGTAGTGAAGCAAATAGGCAAGAGTTTCAGTTTAACCGTCGAGTCAAATTTCACTTTTTAAAACTTGTAACAATGTTGTCAATAATATTCCAAATTTGAGTTATATTGAAACTGATCATATTTGCAGTTCAAATTCGTATATACTTCTAACTATCAAAACTTTAAATTTAGAAATGATGGTGGAGGGGTGATACAGAAAACCAAAATATATACTACTGAGTCATGCTTCTCAAAATGGCACAAATAATAATTGTCAACAGTTTATGTACTAAACTACGAAATACAAATATACAGAATGATACACTTTTTCAATGAAAATTTAAATATCCAAAGTAGAACCAAATATAAAAATTTAATACTCACTTCAACAAAAAACAATCTCATGAAAATAATTAATGGGAGTAATTATAAGGTAAATAGCTCGTTACTATTAAATTCTGAGTAATATCGAAAATTAAGAATTAAATTAAACAATAAACAATAAACAATGTTATTATTAATTTAATCGGGAATAACAATAGTGTATATATTTATACAACAATACAAAAACAACAGTTATATCACACAATAAAATAATATACGAGTACAGAGCACGTGTAGCACAAATACGCAGAATAAAGACTCGAACTGCCACGAAGAAGCAAAACACAGAGAAACACAGCGAGCGGGCACCTTGTGGGATGAAAGTTGAAATAAATCGATTCGTCGGAGAGGCTGTTAGTGTCGTCATCGGCTGGGTTATCTGACTTATTCAGCATCAGAGTTGTCGGTCGATTCTGTGAGCTGTGCTTCTCCTCTTCGTCATCAGAGAGAACAAACTCACGAATCCACTCCAGCCGAGATCTGTTATAATGACGTCAGCACATGATTGTGTGCATGACAATATGTGATAATGTTTCAACACTGCGACTTTCTGTTGGTTCGTAAAACCTAGCGTTGTGTGATTGGTTACTGGTTTTCAAATAAAAAATAGCCAATAGCAATAAGTATGGCACGCATATATATTATTTAAGTTACTTTTAGAGTTCTATTTGTTCATATTTTCGCAAACGTTGCTAGCTTTTAACCGGGTGGGGACTGAATTCATGCGTGACAATTTGAGGAGCACACAAAATATCCAATAGAACAGAACGAGGACTATTTGAATCAAACAGTCCTCGTTGCAGAATGAGTTGTTATGAGCTATGCCTTCAACTTAGGTCTGAGTGAATGGTACAGGGGCGGTCCCAAGGGGGTTCCAGCGATTCTGGAACCTCTCCCTTAAGAACAAAGTACCCTTTTAATTAATTATAGAGTTTTTTAATCACATGTAGGGTAAAATCTCCTTAAAAAATTCATGGAACGCGAACCCCTCCCGAAAATTAAGCTTCAAAAGCTACATTACTCTGTTAAAAAAAAGGTTTTTTTTGTGGAAAAAGGGTATTTTCAGGGATCCTAGGACGTTCTCTCTAAGATATTTGTAAATACCCTAATGTAAGTCTTTAAAATGGAATTTTTAAGGGTGTTTTGCAAGGATATTTTTGCAAAATATACCATATAAGGAATTTTGAAAGTGTATTTTCTGAACACCCTCAAACAATACCCCTTTCAAGGGTTCGAAAAAAGGGTTCTAAAAAATAAACCTAGATAATAGGCCTACCTTTATTTAAAAAAATACACTTTTTGTAACCTTTTTTAACAGAGTAGCCTACTTCCTCCCAGCTTGTTTTTTCAATCGTGACATTTATTTACTATCGGGGTCCTCCATTTAGGCCTCTTTCTCTATTTGTTTGATTCTTCTAGTAGGGGTCCTTACCTTCTATAGAGGTTTTAGCCATCACTGTAAGAGGCCTTCTCCTAGACTAGGGTCCCTTCGTCCATTAGGTATTTTCTTTCATTAATGACCCTTACCTCTCTTAGAGGTTCTTACCTCCTCTATAGTCCTTCGAGGTTCCTCTAGGGGGCCTTAATGTTCTCATAGAGAGCCTTCTTAACCATTAAAGTTGAATATTTAATGAAATTAAATTAAAATCCTCTCTTACGTAGAGTTATTCTCATTCAAATTAGTTCTATTTTCTTTTTAAAAATTAAATTCTATTATTTTATTTTATTATGAATACTTATTTTTAATTAACCTTATTTTGCTATTTTGTTATTATAACTGTTGGTACCGGGCTTTATTAAAAATGCTTTTAAGATCAAAGGAACTGTTTTCAGCAATTCAAATGGAAATATTTATGTTTAATTATGTTTAATTTGTTTAATATGTTCATAATGGGTATAATAATAAATTTTTACTTCATAAATTTAATAAACTAAATTAAATATAATGTAGATAATTGCATTAAGAAATACGTTGAAAATAACAAATCAAATAACGAAAATATAAGACCCAATGTTTGGTTTAAATTGTAATTTTAATAAATAACACACAATAAAATAATTATTCTTTACAAATTATTCATTTTTGTTAAACGCAAATTTACGATAAAAATGTAATATATAAATACTTTTAAGTGTACTGTTTACCTCATGGTGGCCATTTTTAGATAAAACCAGTAAAATACTAAATAAATAAAGAAATTAATGAAACGGATATAAAGTCAATGAAATAAGATGTAACAAATACAAATTAATCGCGTCACTTGTGAAAATAATTTTCATCAGAAATTATACGTTGTTTAAATGGAAATATTATTTTCCTACATTTTTCTTGATTCTCATTCATTCAATGGTGAATTACAAGAATTACAAGAATGAATTACAATTTTAAAATTGTAACTGACCAATGAAATATCGAGATAGTAATAACTTTTTTTTTCTTCTTCAAGATATTTAAAATAAAACAGGTTAATTTCGGAGGGGTTTGAACTCTAGGATCATAAATATCAAACTATCCATGGCGCAAATATATAATTTTCAAAGCGGTATTACGATAGAGTTCAACACAGCGATGGACAGGCGAATATATGGCCTAGTGATTGGTGGGTTCGCCAACCAATAGCTAAGTGGAGTAACCTACTGATTACTGTGTCTGTCATAATAAAGTTATGATTATACTTTATTTTTCTCGAAACGAATCGAGCAAAAGCAGGGGTACAGCTCCACCAACCCACCTAAACTTGGCCAAACTCCAATAGTGTGTGGCGCCATTCTTGAGATCCTGCACCTCCACCGCCAGAACCGTCTGCGACGAGGGTCTGGCCGCCCGGCTAGCTGCATCACGTGACCAGGCGCCGCCGACTCGATGTGGGTCAAGGCCGTTGGGAAGTAGGTCACACGGCAGCGGCGTATAAGGCGTCTCGGTGAGTAGGGTGAATTGGAATTGCACCTGAGAAATGATTGGAATTACAACTTTTTTTGGTTTAATTGATTCTTCTTCACTCATTTGTAAGTTAACGATACAACTTTAAAAATGGTTATAATCGTTCTTAGACTATTTAGATAACAAAAATATTAAATAATCTACGCTAACATAGGAAATGTCAAGACTGACTATCGTCAATTAGTATTTTTGACTGTATTAATATCACTTAATAATGGGCGGGTGGTTAGAGGGGCAGTGTGGGCGGGTGGTTAGGGAAGCAGTGTGGACGGGTGGGTGATGTAAGTGATGTAAGTGATGTAAGTGATGTAAGAGTTTCAATCGACAGAATTGTAAAACTGGATATTGATTGTTTTCGCTATCTATAGGCTGTTCAGAGTGGAGGAATAAGTTTCAGATTTGTGAATTTAAGTCACAATGTGAGATGAGTAAAAAAACAAGATATATTATATAAAAATATAATATAATTATTTGAGAATATGTTCTAAATGTTTAGTTTTGTATACATATATATAATGTTGTGTTTAAGATTATACTAAATTTAAATGTATAGGTTTCAACAAATGACTAAAAATTGTCAAAAAAATATTAAACAGATTTATAAATAAAAATATAATACTTTTTAAAACATCATTTTTTACATTAATTTTATCAATTTTCCTGACTATTTATACATTACAATTTCCTCATTTAGATTGCCATATAATTGGATTTCACTAATTTCTATGGCTTTCTCAAAGCTGTCCTAGTTGAAGAGTTGTGATGCGACAAACTTCATCATGAATGTTACAAAACTACAATCATTAAATATTTGTAATGTGTTTAATACTCCATTTGTAATGTACATTTGACTTTTCCAAGCACCAGAGTCCTTTCGATCTTATTGGATCTCAGTAATAGCATCTATATAATTATGTTATATTTGAAATATATAGGCCTACCTTCTTGTTGAGCTCGACACTGACAGCGTTGGCCTCCTTCAGATAGATTGCGTTGCCCCAGAGACTGTCCTGCAGACAGGAAGTGCTCCATGTATTGTAGGTTACTGTTGTGACTCAGGGTGCGAACAATAAAACCAGGTCTAGCATAACGCAGCTCTCTCTTTTATTACTTATTTGACCCTAACGATATAAGACACGTTAAAAATAACAATTATAAGATATTATCATTAAAATAATGAAACAATTAAAATGATAATAATTAAAAAAAAATAGTAAATAGCAAAACAAAAACACAGAGATTTTATAATTCAATAAACGATTAGAAAAAATCGGTCATTAAAATATTTTTACAACTTTCCTAAAGTTCCAAAATAACCAAAACATATATATTAGCCTATACAGGGAGCTTCACTCCACACAATTTCCACATTATTTCCAAACGATTAAAACGTGAAGGAAGTCATAGGACGAGCTCCCTACCCTGAGGGAGGTGAACTGGTGTCGACGCCACTTCCTGAAGACCCAGTCAGCCAGCCAGTACTCGCGCTGCGTCCACGTGCACTCGCCTGGTGGAGGAGGTCGGGGGTAGGAGGGTACAGGGATGGAGGGATGGAGATTACATACCGCAGAACAAGCGTGATGTACAATAACGTGTTTAATAAGTAATAAGTAATAAGTAAGCACTAAGCGCAGAGCCTGTACAATCAGCGGAGAGACAGAGCACTACCGGTTTCGAGCTATTCAGCTCTCATCAGGTACCCTAGTCTCCCTACTGATGACTGGAATGCAAGTAGTGCTTATTAAAAACCCAAACAAATCGTCAAAAAAAGCAATTTGAATAGTAAACCGGTTCTTGACTGAAATTGTGTGAAACTTAAACTATTCGTAAATGAATTTACAATAAAAAACTTGATTATGGTCTTTTGTTCCATTTTTTAAATTCCATTTCTATTGTTTTTGTTTGGTTTCTAATATAAAAAACGATTTACGGGTCATAAACTGCACAAGAGTGGAAAATTATGACCCAACTTGTTCTTTGTATCACACGCTCCATTATTCTAGTATTAGACCTCGTTATATACACAAATATAGTAACATATATGTATGTAGCAATAAAAATCAAGTCAATTGTGAACTATGTATGTAATACAAGGAACAGATTGGCATCGCGAAAATTATTATAATCAGAATATATTGAGGCAAACAAACAATTTAACTCTTTTTTCTTTTAATGTTTACGAAAAGGTTGAATACTTTTTAAATTATTATTGAAAGAAAATGTTGTATTAAAAAACATATTTATATATATTTACAGAATAATACAAAACATTATTATAAGGAAAAAAAGGTGAAATGAGTAAATAGGACAATTCCAAACATTGGTTTCATGAGCTAATTGTAAATTATAAGTACAATCAATAAAATAATTGAATTATCTAAATGTTTACATTTAATTCTACTTAATATAAAAGTGAAATTAATGCGGAATAAACGAAAACGTATAGAAATCAATATCTATATCGAATAAATTGAGATAAAATATTTAATAATACAGATCCTTAAATTTCGAAAAAAAGAATTTCCCATGAGTTCATTTTCTGATAATGACACCTTTTGAAACAATGGTTATAAGTTTGTACTCATAAAAAACTTCACCGCTTTTCTTGCTGGGTCGATTGAAAAACTTGTTCTCCAAAATGGTAACTGCATGTCATGTCCAATGATAAACTGATATACCTCTCTAAATTGGTTGCTAACTTACGAATCTTCTTGTATTTCATCGATGTTTTTACCTGTGTGGTCCATTTCCTGTGTCCAATACCTGTGGTCCATTACCTGTGTGGTCCATTATCTGTGTGATCATTATCTGTGTGGTCCATTACCTGTGTCCAATACCTGTGTGGTCCATTACCTGTGTGGTCCATTACCTATGTCCAATACCTGTGTCCATTACCTGTGTCCAATACCTATGTGATCCATTACCTGTGTCCATTACATGTGTCCATTACCTGTGTCCACTACCTGTGTCCGTTACCTGTGTCCAATACCTGTGTCCATTACCTGTGTCCAATACCTGTGTGGTCCATTACATGTGTCCATTACCTGTGTCCAATACCTGTGTGGTCCATTACCTGTGTCCAATACCTGTGTCCAATACATGTGGTCCATTACCTGTGTGGTCCATTACATGTGTCCATTACATGTGTCCATTACCTGTGTCCATTACCTGTGTCCAATACCTGTGTGGTCCATTACATGTGTCCATTACCTGTGGTCCATTACCTGTGTTCAATACCTAGCTGTGTCCAATACCTGTGTCCAATAACTGCGTCCATTACCTGTGTCCAATACCTGTGTCCATTACCTGTGTCCAATACCTGTGTGGTCCATTACATGTGTCCATTCCCTGCGTCCAATACATGTGTGGTCCATTACATGTGTCCATTACCTGTGTCCATTACCTGTGTCCAATACCTATGTCCAATACCTGTGTCCAATAACTGCGTCCATTACCTGTGTCCAATACCTGTGTCCATTACCTGTGTCCGCAATACCTGTGTCCAATAACTGCGTCTATTACCTGTGGTCCATTACCTATGTGATCCATTACCTGTGTCCATTACCTGTGTCCATTACCTGTGGTCCATTACCTGTGTCCAATACCTGTGTCCAATACCTGTGGTCCATTACCTGTGTGATCCATTACCTGTGTCCATTACCTGTGTCCATTACCTGTGTCCATTACCTGTGTCCATTACCTGTGTCCAATACCTGTGTCCATTACCTGTGTCCAATACCTGTGTGGTCCATTACATGTGTCCATTACCTGTG
>JAUZND010035959.1:0-21975 GCA_034780555.1 Coelogynopora nodosa
CATGGTCTATTTTTAGCCATGACTCATAAATCTATTTATAAGTGAGTCAGAATCCACTCTTCCTATACTACTATTATTGTCTCATGTACCTTACAACCGAATATGGAAAACTAATAATACAGTTGTTAGATTAACTAATATAGATAGTATTTTAATTTTTTTAAACAGGCAGCAATATCTCAAATTCCTCGTATAAATATAATTATATGATTTGCATTATTTTTGAGGACAAAAAACAAAAAATAGAAAGCACCATTCTTTGTGAATTAAATATTATCTAAATATATTTTGTCAGTGCACTTTATTTGTTTCCCCCGTTGTCTAACAACATTAATTACCTTTATTAGTTACTCTAAAATGTTAATTATCTTTTTCTCTTATTTGATTTGAATTTTACATTTCTTAAAAAAATATGTATTTCGATGAAAACGGCTACACCGAAATAGTTTCTTACTTACAGTGTATTATATAATAATAATTAAGCGTACTTGTGTTTCAAAATAGGAATCAAGATAGAAACAATAAATGTTGATAATAAATTAATTTTATGTAGATAAAGTAGTCGATAAACGAAACAGAGGTAATCATGTATGATGTATAGTATACTTAAAGGAGGAAAGTGAATGAAAAACTTACAACATGTTACTGTTATACAATAAACTTGTACGGATACCTACTAAAACATCGTTAGCGTTCAGCAGTTTTACAATGTTGCAGTATGAGTTTTTTTCTCGGGTCTAATTTAGGAATATTGAATTGGAAAATATGATTTTCAGAGCTTTTTTAAGCAGTTTTATAGTATTTGTAAATCGGTAGAGGTTAGATAGCAGCTCTTTGTGCAATCTATTACACACTGTTTCTATGTGTGCAGCATTGGAGTTTCTTCAGTTTTTCTATTAGGTTGGGTTCCATGTTGGCTTGAATCGAAATTTTTTAATGACAATCTTAACCATTTAAAAAAATCGTTAGTTTAGTTTATTAATAATTTACACAAAAATCAAATGTCACAAATATAGAGAATAATGTCGTATAAATTTACAAATGTTTTCGTGTGTCCTAAGATATATAGATTAGATATTATATTCTTAGATATATATATATTATTTATTTCTCATTTCATAACTATTTCCATTACAGTTGATGTTTTGTTAAATTGTGGTTCCTTAATTTTCTCTAATCACGAAACTTTTCTAAATTAATAGAAATTTGCCTATTGTACTTATTCTGTAATTCGACAGGCTGTCATACGCTCATCACATACCTACTATTTTACTTGACTAATTTGCTTATTTGTTTATAAATACGTTTCATAGTAATAGGTACATATCTGACAGAGTGCATTATTTGATATCGTAAAAATTAAGTTAAACAGGAAATTATATCAAACTATATTACAAAATTGAAGGATTTGGTGCAAAAAGGGTATATATATGTCACGTAATATCGTTAATTTGGACACTTTGAAAATAAATAAGAAAGACAAAAAACACTACACTGAAAAAGTTTATGAGGATGTAAAATTTTTCGCAATATGTTGAATCGCCAACATTTAAAAAAAGTGACATGTACCCTTTTTGCTCCAAACACTTCAATATTGTACATATAAACTACGATGCTGTTGATACAGCCATTTGATCGATTTACGATTTTTTTAAATATATATATTGGGAAGGTTGAATGAATATTTCGTAGGTGTTCTATAAAACCGCTGTATCTCGATTTTTTTATTGTTCAGTAGAGCATTTTAAATAATTAAAATGATATTAAATATAAATATATCACTTTATAAAATATAGTATATATTTATGTAATTTATTTAACTATCGTTAATAATGTACACATATTATTATATGAGAATTACTACCTATGTGTTTTAAAATGTTATATTTTTACATAATACGGACGACGGGTTTATTACTGATGATATTTTCATAAAATGAATTTCAATTAAGCTCATTTCGTTATGTATGTTTTTACTCTATGATTTCTTATCATTCTTAATAAATTAATTAGTAATATAATTATTTAAAAATAGATGTAGGCACGTATATCTACAAATAAACAGATAAAGTATATTATTAAAAGCATTTTATTACAGATTGTAAAATTTTTAATATGTTTTTTAATAACGTGATTTTTTTGTTGGGATAATAGGACAGTTATTTTTAAAACTTTAACGGGCATCCTGTTTATATTTATCAACTGCCTAGTTGGTTGTATTTAGTGTACATTTTTTAACTAATTTTATAATCCGTCAACATTTTAGTGGTCTAGCTATTACTCTGGCCATTTTGGCTTATATTGTCCTAAATATATATTATTGATCGTATATATGAGTGAATTTTCATCAAAATATCATGAAATTTAATCCTTTTATATGTGTTTTTTCCAATAATTAAATTTCAATGGTCCACCATTTCACTCAGTTGCAATATGTTACATTTTGTTACGTATTAGACACATATTAGCTTTTTTTATTGTTTAGAATGTCTTTTCATTATGTAAGTTGGATACAAAAAAGTACAATTTGAATAATATTCAATTATTTATATTATAAAATGTCGTTTCGTACAAAAATCATTATTAACCTTTTTTCTGATCCATGAAATAATTTTTTACATTTTATATTTTGCTATATTTAATTTTTTTTGCATTATATGCTATGTTTTCTTACATGTTAGAGAAGGTTTGAAATAATCTGTCCAGAAATTATGGATTTTTTTTAAAAATATGTCCATTATGTTTGTGATATTTTTTTGTGAATAGTAGTGAATTAGCAGTGAATTTTGTTTTGTTTTTGAATCGAGGCATTATCTTTTTTTTCAAATAAATTAAGTTTTAGACTGAACTATATAATGTATGATCCTGATATTTTTACTCAGTAGCTAAAATACTTTTATCTAACTAAAAAATATAACAAATATAATTTCGAATATCTTTACATACAAGAAAAACGGTGTTAATATTTAACTATTTTATAACCCCTTGGGTTTTCATACTTGCCGATAATATTAGGAGCTAAAACTTGAAGATTAATAGATAAAAAAGTTTATCCTAAATTATATACATATAACTTGCATTATGAAATTACAACAATTTTAAATAATAGTCAAATAGCATTTATACTACTTATACATTATTTATATAAGTAGTATAATTTTATAGTATAGCAAACAAATATAGATATTGTGATCTGAAATCAGATGCAAAAAGAATCTCGTCAATTGGTTGCATTGATCAAATGTAATAGCATATATAGGTCAATATATAGCATATATGTTTATTTTTCTATAGTTTTCTTAACTGGAGTTTATGACGTAATCAGGTTATAAAAATGATACTAATCAAATAATTTTTTGAAAATAAAAATATCGACAATTCTTTAGAAGGTATCTGTATACCAAATTTCAACTTAATCTGATGATAAGAAGGTTGTTTTTGCATAGGGGGTGTAAAATACCCCCCCCCCCCCCCTTCACGTAGCAAACCCTACAAAATATGTCCACATACGAAGGGTTAAGTTTTATTCATAGGTCAAATTTTACGAATGATTTTAACGAAGAATAGATTGAGAAGGTTAACGAATAATCGTTAGTTTTATCAGGGACTACTATATTTTTATCTTTTTATTCACCATCCCACTGTACTAAATTTGAAATGTACTTAAATGATTTACTACTTCATTAGATCTTAAATTAGATTTAGTGAATAATAAATGGAGACGAGAGAAAGTATTTAATATGTACAATATAATATAGTGTAGTCCACAATGTTTTTCCAAAAATACGGAATTAATAATAGTATAAAATACAATGACAAAATGATTATGTTTTATGGTTATTTTTTCAGCTATTTTTGGCATAACTGTTATATTTCATTTATGGCTAGTATCGGAATAATTTCAATAATTCATAATTTCGATGATCTGTTTCTAACGAAAATAGTATAATATTGCAACAGTTAGGTAGGCCTACTCCTATTATAATTATGGTTATAAATTTGAACTTGCTTTGTCTATATAGTAATACAGCTAATATACATTACAGATAGTCTATTTCTATGATTAGTATATAATTTAATCGTTATTCATTCTATAACTACCAGAGGTTCATTGTTTTTGATTAGGCATTATTAATATTAATTCACTGAGTTGATTTGAGTCGCTTTTATTATGTGGTAAATATTTACCGACGCTAGCATATGTTAAGAATAGTGTTGCGAAATTCGCGTTCTAATTCGTCAATTCCTTTCATTCCTGTGCGTCATAATGCGAGTTGCCAGTTGCCACGCGTCGACAGCATTTATCGACCAATCTAAGAAGGTAGCTATACATAACCGTCGTTTCAACTAGTATAGAATTATTCATCATGAGAAATATTATAATCAGTTGTCTTTGTGTGTTAAATGATTAAGAATAAAATGACTTTTATGTTTTATCCATATTGATTGTATAAGTTCTCCACGATCCAACATATAAAAGTTTTATATTTAAACATATGGAGGAAAAAAATAGTGACAAAACAGTGATTCTAAAGGCAATTTCACAAGATACTGTTACTGAAGAATATTCTGCATCTTATGGTACTGTGGACCGCAAACGAACAAGCAGCGAGTCACTGTACCATTCAGTTGAAAAAGTTCAGCAGTCAATGATTGTAAGCGATCCCGGCATTAACGACGAGTTTGCATCGATATTCAGTGAAGCTGTTCAAGCAGTAGACGTAGGAATCTTACCAGAACTTAGTCGAGTGGGAACTAGCGGAGCCTACTTTATACGATCTACATCTGGTGAAGTAGGTGAATTATTATTGATCTGTCCGCAAAATACTTCTTTTATATCATTAAAAAAAATTACACTCAGAAAATTTGATAGCTGTTGATAGCTTTCTATATAATTATACGCAGTGTCTATATAGCCGGTACCGGCGCGTATAATTTAGGAACATTTCAAATAAAAATTTAAAAGCTACACATTTTCTAGTATTGGAAATAAACAATATATACTCTACCTTTTTCTTGAAAACGAGGAAAACATTAAATATATGTAATTATTGGATGCTTTCTAAAAAAAAAAAATCATATAAAAGTTTAGGAAGCACTAGAAAAAGTTTTTAAATGTCATTCAATTTATTAAATAAATTATCCGTGGTTTATTTAAAAATAATACTATATATATTTAGATATTTTTGGTTTTGAAGCTATATAACCATAACATTAGTTTAAAATTCGACTCCTTGGTTATCGCTAGCTTGATTACACTGTTATCTGATTAGAACTCTCACTCCGAAAACAGCGCTTTCTGGAATATTTCTAGACACTGGAAACAGTTTTGATATCGAAAATTACAGCAAAATAAAAAAAATAAAAACCTTCTCCGAGGTTTGCCTACTTCCAGATATGGTGGAAATTTAAGATTTGGTACAATATTGGATTCATTCATTTTAATTTTTTTAAAATCTACAAAGAAAGCAAGGTTTTTATCTAAGTAACTATACATATTTTCAGTGAAGTAAGAGTGTCACGATATGAAATATGCATTTGTGCATTCGTCAATATTTCATATGTCTTCTTTCTGCGTTGAGCACAGCTGAAATTCATTATAGGTATAGAAGAAATCATTTTATCAGTAAGCTGAATGAGTATTTCCTTCAGCTAGACGTTCTTCACAGTTTTTTAATAGGCTTTGAAGTGACGTGGGACATCTTTTGTCAACTTTCATGTTCAGATCGTCCAACAGTTTTCTAATGGATTCAGGTAAGGTATTCAGGTGGTGCCATTAGTTTATTTATTTTATCTGGACGCCACTTCCGGCAGCCATGGATAATATTCTATATATTGTATACTGAACGATGCCCCTTGAAGATCTGGAAGGTTTTGCTAAACATATGTAAAAACTGGTACTGCTTAAAAAATATTTTGTTGTTAATTACAATTTCTGGCCGAAAACGTTCTCCTGAAAAACTTCAGCTGAGCCGCCAAGTTGTCCTGAAAGAAAGTAAGCAACTGACCCCTAGAGGGTTAATCTAGAGGTCATTGGGTGTAAGATTTGTAGGGTTGGAAAGCATTCAAAGATATGATTGGTGTCATGTAGTGTTTGAAATTAGGCTGAGCATGTATTCAGGGTTGTAGGGTGAACAAAATTTTGTTATATGTTGAGGCAATGGCTATAGAATTTCTGCGGAATTGTGTGAGGAGATCGCGATGGGATCTAGTCAGAGTAATTTTAAAGTGTTTACTTTGGAACGTGGGTTGTTGATGAAAAGGTTGTGTACCAGAAATTGGATAGATCAAGTGACAAGTGGATTTTAATTTTTATGTTTGCATGTATTTATAATGCACTATATTATTATTTTTAAACACAGTATTTATGAAATGTTAAATACAATTAAATATATACTTTGAAAATGTGCTACTAATTTGTTTTAAACTTTTATTTCTTAAGCATTCTTCATATTAACACAGCTTTATGAACTCTTAAAAACGTATATTGTAGTTTGTAAATATGTAGAGTAAATTATGTATCGTAAATTCCTGCCTGGTTTTTCGTAGTTATTATTTAAACAGTTAAATTAAATAATATTAAAACAAAATTAATTAAACAAATAAAGATGCATATATTTTTCTTCCGGATGAAATAACCCATAATCAGCTTCCGATGGAATATGAACCGAAGGTTAAATATACAATAGTTCGAATTTTTAGAATAGGACATAATATGGCCTACAGTACATTACTGAAAATGTATTTTCAGTATTATTTTACAATAATCTGATTTAAAATTGTGTATGACAGTTTTAGTGCCATTTGTTTGTAAACAATATATGAAGATTAGTGGTGTTAATTATATAATTATGTTAGTTTTATATATTTAAATTTTATATATCGGTCAATTATATAAGTATTCATTCTAAATATTTAAGTTTTTTCTATATTTACTTTTAAAAAACATAAACAATTTCGAGTATATGTTTTTCCTATATGTGTATGGTTATTTGTGAATCAATATGAATTCAACATTTAATAATATATAAATATTTTTAAAGTGCACTATTGGTGAAAGGATTATTCTATTATTATAAGTAGAATATCCTAATAATCAAAACATATATTCACCTAAATTGCTTAAAATTGTCACAAAGTTAATAAAATTTCGGTTTATCATGCAACTTGAACTTAATTGGAAATTAGACTATTTATAATAAAATTATTTAAATCGCATCTCTTGGATGAAATTAGTATATTATGTTTAATTATATATATACTATATATAATTTTCCTTTGCACTTTTATTAACACTATTCGTCGGGAAATAAAATTATAAAGTAGAATATTTTCTTTTTTCTTTTTCTATTATAGAAAAAAGTTGGCATCTTCAAACCGAAAGACGAGGAGCCATATGGTATACTGAATCCTAAGTGGACTAAATGGATGCACAAATGGTGTTGTCCTTGTTGTTTTGGGAGATCCTGTTTGGTCCCCAACCAAGGTTACTTGTCTGAAGCTGGTGCTTCTCTAGTTGATGAAAGACTCGGTCTTGGAATTGTCCCTAAAACAAGAGTAAGTAAGATATTCATAATAATTTATTATTGGTTTTCTGTATATTTATGTTTCGAATAAATTCGTTACGATTATAGCTGTATATTCATAATGTTGAAAGAGTAAAAAACGACAAACAGAATATATAAGTAAAGAATTGTTTTTAAGTGCCATGGATAAATATAAGCTGTAATTTCTCATTGTATCTCAAATGCTAATATTTGTAGCTCACTGAAATCTGGATCAAGATCATGTTACTCGGATTCGTATCTAATAATTTAACCACTTTTGTGTATGAAGCCTATATATGTGTTATATCTTTTATTAAATACTTTTTTATTATAGTAAATATACATGTTATAAGTTCGTTGTGAGAAACGAACTAATTAAAATTTCTACTCAATATAAACATTAAAAAACATGTAGGCTTATAGGTTGGATTGAAGTTAATATGTTCATGTCCATCTACTCAGTTCATTCATTTTCAATTTTAGAGGAATAATTAATTCCTCAATAATACTTATAAGAAATAAAAAATCAGTATAAAATCTTTTTAATTGTCTATTATACATATTTTTATCCTAAATGTACTTTTTATTGTATAATAAAGATTTCTGCAATAATTAAAACTATATTTTCTTGATGATTATTTCATAATAAAATTATGTTTAAAATATTAAGTTTCATTTTCTAGTGACATTACTGTTTTAATTTATTAAGTAATTTTTTAGATCTCTATTATTATTATAAATAAAGACAAGTAATGTTCGCTTCTGAGGAATGCAAAAGAAAAACCACAATAAAAGTTTAAATTTTTATTACAAATATTACAAAAAATCCGAGCTTTTACCTTTCATCAAGAAGTCATAATCATGGTGTGAAAAATCTGTGGTTTTTCTTTTGCACTCTAATATTCTATTTAATATTAAGTGTGTGTAAAATATAGTTTTTTTTGTAATTCGTTCTTATAGTTGTTTGATTTTTAAGCTATATTACATTATCAGCAACGTTTGTTTAATTATCCACTATATTATACATGACGTCTGGTAGATTTTATTAATTTATTGATTTATATGGAATTTCGTTTTTATTCTAATTGTGAAGAATTTCTTTTATAGTAGTGCGTGAAAATGTATTGATATATTTTATATGTATAATATATATTTATAATTTATATAAACTTTCTCCAAAGTAGTAGACTATTTAAGAACAAAATAGATTAACTGTATAAAAAGCTAATTATATAAAGTATAAGTCTACTCGCTGTTATGTCTGTTGTAAATGTACGCTATCAAGTTATTCATATTGTACATACCACCATATGGTGTGCAGTGTGCACATATATACAATTACTTCTGTTGTATGCATGAACGAGTGAATGAATATGGTTAACTCCAGTGTAACTAACCTATACTGGCTATGAACCATTATAAACGTCATACAATTATATCATTTTCTTCATCTTGGTGTAAAGAAATGTTGTATTGTATTATAATTTTCTGTTTAGTGTTGACGTGGTCAATAATAGTAGCAGAAGTGTTTATAAATAGCAAAAAATGCTAAATTACTCAAAATTATAAACAGAAGTTTATTCAGTTCAAACATTTTGCTCAATATTTACTTTTTTTGTCATTGGGTTTGTGTAGTCATTTAATGTTATCAATTCAAATTATCAAATTTTCTGCCATCTTAATGTATGTTTCGGTTAAGTGCATCTAACCTAGAAACAAGTTTTATAATGTTTCTAGAAATTAATATGAATTCTGATGCTATCCTATATTGGCATAATACATGGTTAATTTGTTATTTAGATATTTGTATTACAATTTTGTATTAATATCAATTTTCGTCATTTTGCATAATTATACGTATAATTATAATATATAACAATATATATAATAAATAAATAATTATGCATAATTATACTAATTGTTAACCAATGAAATATTGATTACATCTTTGAAAAAATACAAATTACTCTCATTTTATGCAATTTTATTAGCTAGATTATTCATATGGTGATGTTCAAATATCAAAATATTATAATTATAAACCGCATTTAATTGTAAAGTAGATCTGTCGAACCTTACTTTCCAGTATTGTAATTGTATTAAATATATATATCCAATAATATATATTATAATAATTTCTATACAATCTAGAATACAACAATGATGAAATGTTATATAATAATAAGCTCTAAGCTCTAACTTTTACTATAAATCGAAATCAATAAATTACATGTTTTCATTGTGATATATAAATATAATGCAGGGTTGCAGGTAATTGACTGACCAGGGCTTTTATTATATATTGTAAATAAATATGTCATATTTAACCATCAAAACACCATCCATTTAAGCTTAGATGATACAATTTATGTTTATATATACAGTTTTCTTTTTGTGATTATAAAAATCATAAAAATGAGCATGCTAACATTAAAAAAAATTATCATAAAGTTCCCTCCGAAAAACATAATTTTTTAATATTTAGCAGGTAAAATATATAAATAAATTTATGTTGATTATGGCCGGAAAATCAAACATTTAATACTTTAAAATATGTTATATTTGCATATATTTTAAAATATTTTATTTTAGCATTAGAAATTTAGATATCATTGATTCTGGCTAATTTTAACTTTTCCTGATAATGATAAATAATGTTAAAATGATGTCTTTTGTTATTGTAACTGTGTAAAAAATTATTAATCACTTTTATTTTAAAGCTGTTTATACCAGTTCAAACTTATACAACAAAAGTAAATGTTATTAAATTTATCAAAGAACATCAACAAATTCATTAATCTTTGATGAAAATAATTAAATTTTATCAGGATTTATTATCGGAGGCGATAGGTAACATTTACTAAATATACATATTACACTATGTATAATAATTTTTTGATATAAATAATAATTCTTTTTATCATTATAATGTTTTAAGCGACTATACAAACATTTATTTGTAGTTAGGATACTTATATATTAGGTAGTTATTAGTTCAGATAGTATGATGCGCTCTGGAATGAAACATAACAAAATATTTAAATTTTAAACAAAGTGGGATCGTAAATTGACTGTTTCGTCTGGCGACATGCTCGTTGATGTCGATTAGTTTTCTTTATAATGGGTATTTGGATACGGAAAATAGGTTTCTTTAATCAAAGCATAAAAAAATCATTCCAAGCGAGAATATGAGGCTATATGTTTAATTGTAACTTTTATCCAAATATGTTTAGATTAAATATAAAATGAATAATTCAGCAAGAACTGTAATTTTATGTTAATTTGTGGGTTCATTAGTTTAAAATGAATAATATTATATAGAATCAACATAGTATAATCTTGATAATGCGAATAATATACAAAAACTGTTACGTATGTTCCTCAAACTTGATAGTACTTTTTTATCTGAACTTAATTGTTTTTATATAATCTTATATTTTAAACTATTGTTAACACACTGTCATATTGGAATTGGCATTTTCTGTCCTATCAACTCTACCTGTCAAATTGCTTCTGTCAATAGCAAATTACTAAACAAAAGGTTTGCAGTGTATTTCCATTATCCTATCAAATAAACAAATCAAGAGTATTCTTCCGTTTAGGTTGTCCGGTTAGCCAGTGAAACGTTCAACTACAATGCCGTCGATAGGGCAAAATCACGGACCAAGATCACAATGATTAAGCGCTATCCCTCTTTGGCGAAACGTTTTCATCGACTTGGCTTACCCCCCAAGGTAATGAGAAAGGACCTAAAAATGTAATCACTCACTGCCTGGTTCTCAATAGAATATAGGCGATATGCTGTCGTTTACTACGTACTTTTGTGGTTGGGTTTTATCTGGATTCTAAATAAATAAAACGTTGTTAGAGGGTGAGTGAAAATAGTTTAGGCTTTATCTAGAATATCCTTATTGTTCAGAGTTAAACTATTGATTTTCACTTCCGAAACTTTCTTCCTTGTCGATATTTACAGTTCGCAATTAATATGTTGGCCTTGTGCTTAAGGATTTTTGCTGCTTTATTTTATGCATGTCATTTTCAACTTTTGGGTTATGTTAATGCTGACTAATACAATAATAATGTTTAGGTTAGTAACATTGTGTTCACATATAATTTATAATTTTTTATAATATTTCTATTTTTAATTTTAATTTTACTAAAAGGTAAGATGTTGATTCCGAATCAGTAGTTATAATTATTATAACAACAATTTTTATGTATCCCTCTATAAATAACATTCTTTGATTATTTTTTATCACTAAATTTAAATAATAATAAAATAAACCTAAAATTTTAAAAAAATTAAAGAGCTACCTTATAATAAATTTTAACATTTAAATTTTTTCACATCATAACGCTATTTAATGTCTATTTATTATGTCTGTTTATTTAGTAAAAATTATAACATTTTACTTTGTTATGCATACATATTCTTTACAACTAGAATACTTGTGGTAATTGGATTGCGATGAAATTTACAATACTATAATTAATGGATGTATCTTGGACAAATTGTCATTAATTCCATAATTGTTTATTTAAATTGATTATGTTATTTCTGTACGTCTATTACGTCACCAATAGTCCAAATATTCTTTTGACCATATCTAATGATAGCATTTGATTATGTTAAAGAACTTTACCGACGTTTTATATATATTTTTATTATTTATAATAAATATAACAGTTTTACCAATTATGATAAGCTTTATTAAGCACACACGAAATAATTTTACATTGCATATGTTATGCATTAGTTCATTGGAACTTTTATTGTTAAATATATTTTATTTTATTCACAACTTTTCAATTGTACACTTTTTTTGTCATTGCGCGGCAACGTATTTTGTATAAATTTTAATTAAAAAATATGCCCTTTTTGATTATAACATATTATTATATTAATTATTAATAAATTATATGTAACATATTATTACATTAAATCAGTTAATCTTTATTATGGATTTTTATTCCTTTATATATTTTTTATATATCGATCCAATAAAAATTAGAAAAATTTGCAGAATTTTTTTTTAATTGGTTACGACAATTATATTTAAATTTAGTTTAAAATATTAATTATTGATAAACTAATGTCTTCATAAAATCTTCATCGTTGGAATAAGTTCAACAAAATTGCAGCAAATTATAGTGATAGGTGTTAAATATATACGTATAACAAACTATTAAATGTAATTTAATTATATCCATATTAGATTTCGAAATAGTCTCAAAAATATTTTAATAAAACACGTTGAATATATTCTTCACTGTGAATTATGATTAAGGAGAATTGATTCTGTACAAATACGATTCAGCGGGACATTTGTTCTAATTGTTTTTTCAAAATAATTATTATCAATATAAGTTCGTGTCTGAAAATCTCAGTTCAGTTGGTCGATTACTTTTTTCTATCATAATAAAGAAAATTGGAATATTTTCCACTATCCCCTCCCACCTGTAATTCTACTGTTAATAAATAAATAATATTTTCATATAATCCCACGGTGAATATGTTGATAATATCGTCTCTAATTAACAGTGAGAGAAACGAGAAAATGTTCTGTTGTCTAGAAACCTACTTGTATTTAATTGTTCTTAATTAAGATTTATTTAATTAATTCTTTCTTTAATTTAATTTAATTATCAAAATCGGTTTATGAGATAATTTATTTACTTTTTTCTTCTATTCTAATATTTTATAGTAGAACATTCATTTCCTGCAATATTTCTTTTCAATGGTGACAAATAGGATTCTTAAATGAAATGTAAATGTCTTTTGTAAATGTGTTGATTTCTTTAATTCGATTCCTGACACAACAATTAAAATATTATAAATACTAATTATTATTAATTTGAAGAGTTTGTTTTTATTTTAAATAAATTATTGACTTGCTACGATACTCAGTATAAATTATAACCGAACGCTTGCTTACGTTTACTAAAACGCTTGTACAAAGGAATTTAATCAAAATATATAACTTTATTTAGTGTCTACAAAATTGAAAATTAATACTGAAATCTCCATTTTTTATTTGATGCTTCAATCAATTAATTTAAGCGCCATATTTGACAAATATTTGGGCGTTTAACTTTTTGGGCGTATCATTATCATTTAACATGTGAATTTCGTATATTTTTCTTTTATAAGTGACAAAATACGTTTGCATTTAAATTTTAAATTGTGTTTAGTTTTTAGTCATTAATAATATTTAACTTCATTACATTTTTTATAACTATTTCTATCGAAAGTACACTTACCCATCTATTATATAATAACATGTCATCTGAAACCAAAGAATACAATTTTTATGACATCGGAAGGTTCCTTTGATCGAAAAAATATTTCACACGTTTGTATATAACACGTTCTACGAATTTATATTCTTTATTACAAAATATATAAACTGCTTCTACATGACAACGTGTACTAATAACTTAAGTATTGAAATACTTTCTTTATACTAGTACCCTGTATCTGATTATACAATATCAGTCATTTGACGATCCTTCTTGAAAAACTTATTCACTATGTTAACTATATTAAATAATTATGATTCTTTTTTGCATTGTGTATTCTACTTTCAGTTGCTTGTCTGGTTGTTTTGGGTTATGTGTGGTTGTTCCTTAAGTCGGTTTGATCTTGTGTCTTATTTTTCTGTAATTTGTTTGTCTATGGATATTTTCTCAATATTTAGTGTTGTTCCCCTTCCACTAATATGAACATTATTATTTTCTTTAGTGTTACTTTACGTGGCTCTTTGGATTCAATTTTAATGTACGAGTTAAGTCATCAATTTTTTTTCTGGTGTTCTTTATTTTCATGTCATGAAGAAATTTAGAAAATTAATTAACTCTGATATAAAATGTGATGGAATACTAACCGTCAGCACAGTAGGTGACCTTTTCTAATTGACTGAAAAGCAAAGTCGTTTACCCCCCCCCCATCTAATAAAAATTAATTAGAATTTTCAGACCAACATTTAATAAAATTAACCGATTAAAATTGTATATTTGTTTTTTATTTCCATTACTACCTATGTGCCGATCCGAACAAGATTAGGTTTGTTTTCTACTAATTTAAGGTCCTAAGTTCGACTGTGTAAGCTAAAAATTGATCAGAAGTATTGATTTGTTATTATTTGACTTTTTTTAATATCATATATTTACCTAATTAGGTTAATTGAAATGGTAATTACGATAAAGTCCAGTATTGGCAAAGTGTGACAAAATCATTAAAAATTAGTCAGAGGTAAGCTGTTTGTAGTAATCTATCATTTAATATCGATCCTAAACTTTAACATGATAAAATACTATAATTTTAAACTTTAACCCCATAATATACTAAAATCATAAAGTTTTACCTATAAAATCCTAAAGTTTTACCTATAAAATCCTAAAGTTTTACCTATAAAATCCTAAACTTTTGGATATAAAATCTTAATGTTTCAACAATAAAATCCTATAGTTTAATGTCTTCTTCTCATCGCCTTCTGGCATCAACAGGCGACTCGATAAATTAGGCGACAGGCGATCTCGTTGCGTTTTGAATAGAAGACGTAGTACGTTTCTCGAGTAGATGTTGACTCGATGCGTAAGGCTATATCTGTCTAAGGCAGTGAGTGTGATAACGACTTATGAATTACAAAGACTTCATTTTCTGTCAGGTTTCTCATGTACGGAATTGGTATATTGTATATCTGTAAAATATGTTTCATTTCTGTCCAGCCTGTTAGTGGTATAAATTAAGCTCGACTATCCACTGCGAATAGAATCAATTTCAGAATATGAGACTTGTTTGTCTATTGGCAGATTTTTTGCGTCGGTAATTTCATCTCTCTTATCCTAGGGATATTTCTCGAGCTGTTAAAATTTCAGCAGTACGCTCGTTGGCACAGCAATATTTTGAAATGTATTTATCGCTATCAGTAGATTTTGTTTTTGCTCTTTTTCAGGAATAGTTGATTATAATATTGCTGTGGTGACTAAGGTCCTGGTGATGGTTCAGGTGATTGTCTCTCTTATTATTCTTGTTTCCGTGTCGCGTTTGCGATCATAAGTAGCCTATGCAGTTTAAGTACATGATCCATAAGTAGGTCTTTTCTGAAAAGTCCATCTTGGTCATCATTTGGTCTCTCTTTATGCAAACCATTGTATTCTGTTTCACCGATAAGTATAATCCGTTTGAATGGCGATTAGCTAGCTTTTTTCTCTATTTTTCGATTATCCTTTCTGATCTAACATTTTGAACGAAAAAATTGGAGAAGATACGGCTCGCTTATGCTTATTTAAGAATATTGAAAAAGCTGTGAAGCAAAGACTTTTCATGACCGGACTTTTATAAGCAAGTGTGGTATGACCAAAGATTGTATGAAGTTTTTAAAATTTACAAACATATCACTTAAAAAAGAATGCTCAGATAACGCCAACTTGTAGAAAGCAATAAAATAAATTGGTTCGTTTTCCGTGATCAAATGAGATACCATATCAGATCTATCGGAAATTATTTCTATCGGATTTCTATCGGAAATTATTAAGATGTTGATGACTACCCAAAAAGTAAAGGAAAGTAGGAGAAAGCGATGTGACAATAACTTTCTTTTTTGTATTCTGATACGTGTTGTACCAGTATATTAAAAAAATTGTCATATTAATCCAACTTTTCTTTCATGTTCTATTTTAGGAGACTTTAGAGCTTAAACTTTAGGATTTGATAGCATAAACATTAGGATTTCATGGGTTCAACATTAGGATTTTATGGGGTTAAAGTTTTAGATTTTACCGTTGAATATAGATATGATTGTAGCAGTTTGAATATTGATACTATTAAAATTAACGGACAATTTTGGTATTAACGAAGAGTACAGTGCGATATCGATAATGCTGAAAATAACTAAAATTACAGGATGATATAAAGAAATTTAAAAGTCCATTAAAACTTGATGGTGTCTGTTTAATAATTTTTTGATTATTCATTTATATAGTACCTATAGCTGTAGTATATATATATGGTTTATGTATAATAAACTTGCAGTTATTTTATTTAGTAGTATACATAATAATTATATAGTATGTATACATATCACATATATGTATTGCATATTGGTACCTAAGATCAATTCTTCATAATTGCAGTTGCATTTTACATTCTCGTAGAAATGATCCCGATTTGTAATTATATGCATGTAGTGTACTATATTAGAAAACATGAATAATTATTGAATTTTACAAACAGCATACCTCTGATCAATTTTTAATACTTATAGTCACACTCTCTATATACCTGATTTAATCTAAATTCCCGTTTCAATCAACCCAATCGGCAATTATATTATGGCTTCACTGCATTATATTACAAAAAATCTATAATTATCTATCAATACCTATAACATACTTCTCATGAATTTCTAACCTACAAAGTCGAACTCGGCGACCTTAAATTTGTCGGAAACGACCTTAACTTTGTTTAAATCGGCATATTTTAGTGTTTATTATTTATAAAGATAAAAGCATATTAATAGCATGGAATACTTATCATCGTCAGCACAGCACGTACCCTATTTTAATTGGCTGAAAATGGAGGGCGTTTACAGCTACCGTATATAAGAAAATTGAAGTAGAATTTTCGTTCAAAAACCAAATTCTCGAATTGGATTACTTGAAAAATTTTGAAAGAATTTTGGCACGAAAATTCTACTTTAATTTTCTGATATAGGGTAGTTGTGAACGCAGTCATTTTCAGCCAATTAAAGGAGGTCACGTGCTGTGCTGACGTTGATGAGCATTCCATACTACTAATGTGCGTTTATCTTTTTAAGTAGTAAAGACTATAATATTGTCTCTCGACTTTGAAATTATAAGCCATACAAAATTGTGCATAAGTAAACTGAAGTCATCGTATACACTTAATATACTATATTCTGTGTGTATAAGTACATAAGGAGCTAATGCTTTAATATATAACATACACATTTTCTTTATTAGCTCGAATATACATATTCAAGTATGGATGTATCAATATATAGTACTATATTGTCATAAAATGTAGTTATGTTTTCCACTTCGATGACCATAGAATAAAACTACATTTAATACACCTCAAGTATAGAAGTGTATTACATGATCAGTTTTTGGTTTATAAATGTCTTCTTATACCTCAATTAACTTTTTTACTATATGAGGATTCATTCTTATATTTTTATGATCAATTTTTATAGTACAATAGTGATACAAATAAATATAACGAATAAAT
This sequence comes from Coelogynopora nodosa, assembly GCA_034780555.1. Classification (NCBI taxonomy): domain Eukaryota; kingdom Metazoa; phylum Platyhelminthes; order Proseriata; family Coelogynoporidae; genus Coelogynopora; species Coelogynopora nodosa. Next base: position 17,800 of record JAUZND010035959.1, read on the forward strand.
AGTATATAATGACAACAGTTTAACCTGTTTGAACATACTCTAACAATATACATTGTCTAGTAGTAGTTTGTATACCTTACAATTATTACTCTGGAATATATTTCAAACTATACGCACGCCGAGGGCCTCTTGAAATAATACGATTAGCCGATAAAAGTCCCGCTGAAGCATAAAAGGTTGGAAATTTATCATCAAAAAGTTTGCAGCATTTCTCCAGTGCGGGTAACGTTGGAGCGTAGATAACCACTTGCCTTTTGATAAATCCACTTGTATGACGAACAGTTTCTTTGGTAAGATGTATTCTGCAAGCTGACAACCTACCAATAGATTCAATACGACGATCACGGGGATTGTAAAATGCACGCCATGTATCTCTGCTTGCATTAACCCAAAATCGATAGCAGAAAATCTTTAATCCAGGTAAAGGAGCTGCACGCTTCATCTCCTGAAAATTGCCATTGATCTCGAGAATTCCACTTGACGCAGATCGATTGTTATGGGTCAGTCGACGATTACTTAATAGCCCTGATGATATACCTTTTACATATCTCGTGGAAATACTCAGTGAGGGAAGACTTTTTGCCTTGTGGCCAGTACAATCTGAAGAGTGTTTTGTTCTTCTGCTGGTGGTCATGTCTGTAGATTCATTAGAAGTTTCATCTTCATCATCAGAGTTGTTTCCACTACTACTTGTATCAGTATTTATTTGTCCTTCTTCGCGAATCGCCTGCATCGTGTGAATACTTGACGAGTATGGTAGCAGCCCTTTCTGATCGCCATTACGCCGATCAATCTGTACGCTTACATCGCGTCGCGATAATTCTGTCACGGTAGTAAAACTTTCCGCATCTGATCGGACATCACCGTCTTCCCGTGTTGAGACTCGCGTTTTTGCATCATAGTCACGATTATTCAAATATCGTGCAGATACAGCAGTTAAAAAACTCGAATAATACGGATTACTAGTGTCACCTTCGTTGAAATTATCGCAGTCAGAGATTTCGTGTAACGTGTCATCGGCTTGGTTTCTGGTAGCTGGAGTATATTTTTGTGACGCGATCGATTTGTTACAATGCTGCAGAATATTGGATTGGTTAGGGTGATTGTACAACGTGTGAGGTGGAGCTCGAATTTCTTCAATAGACTTCTGTTCAAGTTTTGAAAAAAAGTTATTATTATTTTTTATATTATTATTATTCCTATGACAAGGTTGGTTGTTAATTCTCGGTGAAGTCCGATGACTGCTTCTTTGAAATAGTTTATCATTAAAATCTCTTTGAATTAATTCATTTCTACTATTTAGTGAATCTTCATTTCGTGTATTCGTAGACTTCATTATGCTTTTTGTTTTAAAAGCTGATTGACTACCACGATTGGCAAAGCTGCACGTATTTAACCAATTGGTTGAATTGGTTAGTGTAAAGGAAGGACATATTGTACTGTTGGCAGAAATTGGATCATTTAGTGACTGAACACTTCGACTACGCATATGAATATTCATGGAGTTAAAAGCGACTTTTTTTCGGGACTCATTTTCATTATTTAACTCATTTTCATAGTCCGATTCGGATAAAATTATTTCAGTTGTTTTTCTTCTTAAGTTTCCTGTATAGTATATATTTCTCCGTTTTTCCTTAGAAGTTATATGGCCCATTAATAAAATTGAAAAATTATGTTTAAATGAAAATAAAATGTTAATATACAGATAGTGAAAATCGGTGTTAATTATTAGTTGACGTATAAATATGGATGTCTTGATAATAATTTAACAAAATTAGTATGCTGTTATAGATTGTTATTCCGTGAGTTTTTAAAAATCATTACGGCACTGCTTTCAATACATTACACTTATTGTGGACAATTTGATTGATCTATTGATTTTTTCATCAGTTATACTTATCGATATTTACTCCAAATTTGAAATAATAAGTGAACATTTTTACACTTGACTAGCAATTTCTTTTGATTATGCCAAGGCATTTGACAGAGTCACTCACAAATAAGACTGTATGGAACACTATTCTCAATTTAAAATTCCCACGACGAAGTCACATAACACAAGCAATAGTGCCATAAGAGTAGTCAGATAATGGTCACACTAAAATATGTAAGGTAGGTATAGGTTCCTTCTATTATCGATGCTGTTCAACGCATGCAAATAACAAACCATTTGTAATGTTAAAGCAAAACTACCTAATAAATCTGGTTGTTCCATTGAAAGACTGTAGTATATTCATTGCGTAGATAACGCATTAGTTACAGAAGAACTTGAACAAAAAGCTGATGAGTTAAAAAGGAAGGACAAAAAATCACATATATATACATATGAATCAATTAGACAGAAACACATATTATGTCTATTGGTATCATTCAATATTTCACAATTGTAATCAGTATTTATGAGAAAGCCTAACAATTTAAATATATGTGGTCCATAATCAATACAAATGGTAATAGTTCTAAAGAATCAAAATAAAAATTACCATGGAAAAATATAATTCAGTTGTTAACAGAGATCTAAACTTAAACTTGAATAATTTTGGGTCTAGAAACTTTTGATGAAGGCTAATCAGGAAGTCAGATGAAAAAATACAAACTTCTCATGAGATCTGAGAAATCAGGTATGAAAAAATAATATAACTGTATCAGTTTATGTTCAAATCAAGAAATGAAAGATCGCCAAATATGCCCACTCAAGAGAAGAATAGTATTGATTATCGTCGAAAGAAAAATAAAGGGAAAGCAATGACTGTGTGATGCAATTGACTAGTGCTCTAACCTCATTCCTACGATGGTCAATGGTCGAGTATATAGTTAACATTCCTTTTGCTTGTAACTGTTTTCCAAACACGATATACCAGCTGCTGCTGCAGATGGCGATGACGAAGAAGAAAAATAAAGGTTGGATGAAGAACATCAAGAACTGAATGGACGGGGGAATGATGGTGTATGATTTGACAATAGAACGTCATCAGTACACATGGACTAAACATGCAGAACGGGGAAGACAACATTAAAATGTCGTTTATTTAATAAATAAGTATTGTTTATATTCTCCACAAAATCAATATTTTTTTATCAATTTTATCATCTCGGTTCTATGGGGTTCTTTTTCTTAAATGGATATTTTAATGGATATTTCTAAATTGATTTTTTAATCCCGAAAAGTGATAAATCCGTGGTTAAATGACAAATCAGAATCTGAAATTCATTCATTTATAGTATTCTTTCAAGTCACCGCTAAGTGATCATGCATATATACTCAACTTAGTTAGTTAATTTTTCGAAAATAATAAACAGAACATAACATTATAGTGAGCTACTATAAGCCTTTGATTTTGGAAGATAATTTTATTTCAAAGTAATTCAATTGTGATAATAATATATTTGACCGAATTTATTTCAATTCTGGTCGAAAGTGCTGACATTCTGCCACGTGATACATGTATTTTATGGAACATGTTACAAAACGAATAAAGTCTCAACTTTTAGTTAGTTACCTCTGTAAGCGCTTGGGTTACCACATAAATAATATAACTGTACTAATAAGGCCAAAGGAACTGAAAGCAAAGAAATAAATTAGCTCACATGTTTAACCATTTCAAATTAGTTAATAATTATATTTCATGTTTTATAGGATTATAAGGTTTTATGGTTTCATAATATTTTAATATATTTTTTATACAAAGGCTGTATGTTACTGTATGATACTATAATTATTAGTTATAATATTAGAAAAAGAAAAACTTTATTGAGTATAATATTTTAATAACGTAATAAGTTTAGTAAATATTCGTAAGCTAAAAAATGGAAAAGTCAACCAAACAAATGATAAAAACAATTTTTTTAATAAAAATTTCATGAATTAATGCATTGGTTGACAACTAGAAATTGGAAGATAATTACTATAGAAACAATCATATGTGCATAGATATCTATTGTATTGAATCAGGCGTATATTGTTATTAAATTTTCTGGTACAACAATATAGTCAACAATTGTATAAATTTGAATTTCTAACAGCAATTATTTGAAAAATCTATATGAAAAAATCGTGCGACAATGTAGGAAAAAAGCGGGCATTCATTTTTCATTGAAGGTAGATGAAATGAGCAATTCTTAAAATTTCCTTGAAAGTTCAGGGAAATTGACGTACTTGATTGCATCGAACTACCT
>JAUZND010035970.1:0-21974 GCA_034780555.1 Coelogynopora nodosa
ATTATTTCTGATTTATTTCTTTTCTTTCTATCTGGTGAGCTGATTTTGCCTGATTGATGGTTCCAATCAATTTTACAATAATAACTTTTTAAGCAAATATTACTGAATAAAATAAAATTTAGGCAGGTGATTGGGATTAGTCAAGAACAAAAATACCGTGCAAATTTCTTATAATGTGCTAACGCTTTCTTATACGCTCTCCCCAACACAATGCGTCCATGTCCCCCTTAACAGAAAACACACGCTCTCCCCTCCTGGATGATCCTCAAGATTATGATTAATCCAGAGGTAAGATCAGGGTAAGTCTTGAAATTCTCAGTAAGATCTGAAGGTAAATATAAGTATTCTGGATCTTAATTAGTATGATCTTGGCAACATTTTGTTAATAAATCCAATATGCTTATATTTTACTCAGATCTTACTGAGAAACGCAATTATATCAACACTTACATACATATCAAAATTTATTAAAAATTACGAAGTAAGATCTAAAAGTAAGAAATTTCCAAGTTTCTATAATCACCCCGATTGTTTTTCATTCTGCTTTCAAGGTTTTCACGTATATAGCATGTTTCCACAATCATGCATATGAATTGTTAATGTTTCATGTACCAGGTCTGTTTCACTGCTAGGTAAATAAGCATCGCTAGTTTTAATATTTTTAAAAAATATTTTTTATTAGGTTATCTATACAGTGCCATATATTTGTATTGAATGTTGGATATCATCAGTTCGATAAATTTACAATAGAAATACATACATATCTTGCGATGTGATATTTACCTAAAGCAAATAGTCCAATAAACGTTTTAGCTTACAATAATATTAATTGTATTTTGTTTATTTAGAAATATGTAATATATAATAATGCTACATCATTTAGTAAGTAAACAAAATTTGTCGTTTTGATGTGTGTTTTTTATTTCTATATTGCTATTCTTTTTGTTGAAACTTAAAAAAAAAATTTGTCATAAAATATTACATCAAAATGTATAGCTAGCTTTACCAGATCCTGCCAATAAAACATTATCCTATTATTACTTGTTCTGCTAAAAAAAGCGAAGACCAAATCGAATGTCGAATATTTATTCAATATTTTTTTAATATATATTAAACATTTAAGGGTGACATTAAAAACATTTATCTTTTTGCCGTGTATATTTAGGTGTACTACCTATAGTAGTATATTATATTCATTCTATTTTTATGTTAGATGATGTTAACAGATGATGTTATAAGATATGTATATATGTATTTATGTACATACATATACAATTTGTATGTATGTGCATGTATGATGTTATAGAATTATATCATACTTTTAAAACAAGAAAAAACTTATCTTTTTAATAACAATTCGTCATGTCGTGCAAATATCATACGTAACTATTTTAAATAATTAAAATGATTAATTGCTAAAAATAATATTTGCATGGCACATCAAATTTTGAATAAAAATGGTTGAAATAAATGTCAAATAACAAAATATAAAAATAGTAATTTAATAGCATACAAAATTTTAAGTTGTAGAAACATTAAAATTTCGGTTTCGTAAAGCGTATGTATTATTATTTTTGTAAAAGTTACTTTCGCGGTTCTATTGAAGCAACATCTTGTTATAAAAATTTATCCAAATCTATGGTTTAGTTTTTTATGATCTACATGTAATATTAGATAAACAAATGGCAATTTGAATTAATTTTAGTGAGCGCTTTTTATAAAAGTAAAATAACGATATTGCTAATTATCAGTTTTACATAATGCTAATAAATAACATATTTTTACACGCAAATAATTTTCAGACGCCTTATTTTCCAAATGAAATAAATAATATAAAGCGAAATCTATCAATAAAAGTAAAAATTATCAGTAATGCTTTCTATTAAGAAACACTCTAGTCTAGTACTATGGTTTATGCTAATTTTTTAAATGTTGATAAATGAAAATATGGATGATTTGACAATATTGAATTTTTTTTTATATAAGATAACAATTGATATTTCTGCTTATCAGTAGTACTTATCATTAAAAAAATAATGTTCGTTTATAATGTAGTGCGTAGAACTCTGGTTTGTTTTTAGAATTTTTAAGTTTTGTGTTTTAATCGTTTTATCATGTTTTTATATCGATCATTTTTTAGGTAAGAACAAATAGATAAGTTAGTATTTTGATTTCAGTTTTTCAATTTCAATCTGTTGCAACACAAATGCTTTCTACGAAAATGAGAGAATAGACAGTGAAGTGATCATTACAATACAAATGTAATCATGTTGTAGTCTACTTGTATAGTTTTACATAATGTATTGTAATTTATTGTAGTAAGTATGAAACAACCAAATGCATTTTTAGAATTTTAAATGAAGGTTGTTGTAGATCTGAATCTATAAAAATATGTTTTCTACTGTTTTGCCATTTTACTGTGTATTTTTAAATCCAATATTTTAGATAAATAAAATAATATTTGTAATATATTGAGACACCAAGCATACGTAGTAGTTAAACCATGAGGAACATTGATATGACGTAAAGGTTGTAGATGTTAATATTTTTTTAAACTATTCGTTTAATATGACATCGATTGTTGTGAATTTAATTTTCCAATTATTTACCACGATCGAACACTTAGTTCATTCATTATATCTTAAATAAAGCCAATTAAACATCGATTTCATTAAATTAATTGTTATATACTTATCTACCTACTTTGTTTATTATACATTGAAAAATTAAATGTGTACACTTTATATGTTTATTAATTTTAGATATGTTAAAATGTTATAAAATAAAATGCATTTAATAAATCAGTGTTGATAATAATGTCATCATGAGTAGAGCTCAAGTGAAGAGCTCACATTATTAGCATTCGATATATTTTGAAACTCAGAGTTAATACATATAATATTATATTAATTGCAGCTCTCCTCGTCATGTTCTGTCATATGGAGTACCACAAGGAAGTGTGTTATGACCTCTTTTATGCACGGCGTATATACAACTCCACCTGGGAAAATTATTTCTGACTTCAAAATCAACTGCCATTTGCCATATATATTGTACTTATGGATGACATCTAACAAACTCAAACTGAAAGCCTCAAAAACAAATTTAATAGTTCATACGTATCTTCAGTATCTTCTGATCTTTCAGCTCTGCTGGTAATGATGTATATCATTTTGGAGCGCTATATATATATATATATATATATATATAATTCATGTTATTATATTGTTGTATTATATTATTAAATTGTTATTATACAGTATTATGTGTGCTGTGTCTATTTGTACGCATTTTATTATCATATGAGATCAGTTAATGAAAAACCTGGAAATTTTTTTTAGTCAGGGAAAAGTGAATAGTAAGCACTACTGATAATTAATAACATAGATTTTTGATCGTATACAAAAAGCGCTTGTTACAATAGTTTAGAAAATAGCTTTTTAATATTTATAATGACATATGCATCTTCAAAGTTACTCGAAAAATGTTTTTTAAATAATAAGTACTACTGATAAGTTTAGTAAAATAGATTTTTTAGCTAAATAAAAAAGTGCTTGCAGAATTTTTTTTATAAGTGAATTTTATTTATCTAACTAAATCAGAAGTGTGGTCAATTTTAAGTAACAAGATGTGTTTCTTCTATAGATTTAATAATTATTCCGAGCTCTATTAACAGCATAATATCCTATTTATTTAAAGTGCAGACCTCAGAATTAAGATATGAAGTTATATGCTTTATTTCTTTGGTTTTCAGTACAAGTATCATGTCGACATGCTTTACACTTTCTTCTGTTCTATTATAAAGGTAAGCTAGATTATCCTTCGGTCTAATAGGCTACATATGCCAATCTGGCACTAACACAATATTATAGTGTTAAAATGGGATATTGCCCTATATTTCTGTGTGAATTTTTTTCAATAGTATTAGCATATAGTTTGTTAATTTACCATTTTTTATAAATGATTTCGACAATACAGCCTTTTCTGCTATTCATATCACTGTTAGATGACCCTGTATTCAGTATGTTTTTGCCGATTGTATTTTAAATTTATTTTATAATGCCAATTCCTTTACATTTCATTCCAACCTATAATTGCTTAGTTATACCTTATAATATATATCTAATTAATATACTTAATTTATGCTAGATTTGTGGACACAATTTAATTTGTGAATAGTAGTTAAAAGAATTGAATTAATCTATTAAAATGAAGTAAGTATATGGAAATTATATATATATATAAATGTTATACTTTGTTAATATTCCGTGATCTTTTTTCAGTTATACCTCAAATGCTTTTTTCTTCTGTTTTGTGTAATCAAAGACAATGAAATGTATATGAATGAAATAACAATAAATTTTCTGTATTATATAAAATACTATTTATTAAAAAAATTATTATAATTGAAATTTGTTGAAAAATTGAAATTGTTATGTTTAAATGTTCCCATACTTTAGAATATATATTATGAAGTTATATTAATTATATACTACAGTCTTATAATATAAATATAGTCTATATCAGGCAGGAATTTGTATAATACCCTGTATTTAGATTATTAATTTCTGAGATAAATAAAATTAACATCCTATTTCGTTAATAAATTTCAATACTTTCAAATAGTATAAATGGAATAAATCAGTGTCTCTATTTAAAACCGTTTTTCTGTAAATTCTGATAAAAAAAGTTTTATTTTGTATTATATGTACAAGTTATCATAAATCCAAAAAATTGCAATATAACACATATTTCACATTTATAAGTATAAATGCTTTCTAAGAATGGACATTACATATAATTTTTTCATAATTTCATTTTAAATTAAAATGAAACATATTAGGTATATAATATGCATTTTAATTATAGTAAAATATTTATCGTTTTGGAATGTATTAGAAAATCTCTAATTTAAAATGATCTAAAAAAATAAGTAAATCAGTAGAGTTATAACAGTTCCAACTTATGTTTGTTTTAATAAAGTAAAAATGTCGAGTTATAGTTATTGCGTTAATTCAGGCGCGGTTGGTTATTATGTCTTTTTGTCATTTCCCTTTCTACATTCCACGAAAACATCTGAAATCTCCTCCCACAAAAATGTGCTGCAATAATTTTTATCCAACAGGCCATTTAGCCAAGAAACTGTTTTACGAATTCTATATACTTTAGCTCGATACAGTAAAAACAGCGCACATGACAGTCGAATTTTCGGAGACGACGACTTTGCCTATGCTTCGCTGATAAAAGTATTCCAGTTCCTCCACATCGAGCTATATGCAAAACAGTAGATACAGCCACATCGCGAACTGAACTCTCTCCATAATTTATTATTGCCTTCGTCGAATGCAACAATGTTGCCAGTTTTGGCATAGGCGAGACGATGCGACTGTATCCGAATGTAGTGAATTCAGAATGGATGGTAACTTCCAGCTATAGTTCGGCTTCAACGAGACAGTCTACCCTTTCCTTCCACCGAGCGTCGTCCGCCGCGCTTCGTTTCGCTAGCAGAAAGTAGTCAAATCTTCCTCCATATAACTCTGCTGTCCTGGTGGTGGTCGTGGGAACGCAAGATTTGCTCGCTGCTCGTTTAGGCATGGGACATATTCTAATCTAGAGGCACAGGCACAGGCACAGCAGGGTGATTACTGCGCGGTGAACCCCGAGTATATGTTGCCTTTCTGCCTGTTCGCTCGCCTGTGTTGTCCAAGTCGAGAGTAGTCGAGTTAGATGTGTCAGGCCAATCGCATACCAGTGTCTGTTAGGTAGGTCACCTTAGCAGATTGGAGGAACGATGCTTGAGGACATATTTTTTTCGCATATTTTTTCCTGTGCCGCACACTACACACTTTACCGATTGAATAAGTGAAGCAATGCGCGCCTTGTGTGATTAAAAGTCGGGTTAATCAGTAGAGAGTGATACTAAACTTTTGTCCAGGTTCAATCCAGCATCACCACATAGATCATATATATAGGGCTTTTCGGAAATATCGCCAACTTAATTTTTAAATTCGAACGAATCACTACTTGGTTAAAAAGATTGAGTTATTTTGAAACCAAAGGCGATTGAAAGTAACGTTTGCTTTCTCCGGTCTATATTCATCGTATTCCTGTCCCCTCAGCAACGAGCGAGTTGTCTTGAGCTTTCTTAGAAGGCATCTTTGTGACACTCACCATCGCTCAGTACTGTAACAATTCTGTGGCTACTTCCGCTGAGGAAAAGATACAACCTGGTATAGCGTGAACCACACCTAACTACAGGCCGGAGTTGAACATCTTGCAGAATTTCGCTTTTTCGACTTCTCTCTCTCTTTCTCTCTTTCTCTCTGTCTCTCTCGATTTCTCTCGCTCTTTCTCAATCTGACCATCTCGTCGTCCTTCACTTCCGAGTTCGACCACCTGAGAGGTCGACTACCTGAGGTCTACACGATCAGGTGACTGACCAAGCCGAGGGGCTGACTCAAGTCGAGAAAGGAGTAGTTGTGCGGTATCGTCAGTGTAGCCAATCGGGGAACTGGACCGTGGCGTGGGTTGCAATTACTGAAAATTACCGAGTGGGGTTCAATTCCTGCTTGCAAAACAGGCTGCTGACTGACAAACAACAATTCCTTGTCAACTGTTTCAGTAAAATTTGTCTTCATGAAACGCGAAAGGTAAGTTTAAATGTTATATTTTTATTCATTTACATAAAACAAGTTACATTATAAACATGATAAATAAAGACAAGTAATGGTCACTGTGAGGAATGCTAAATATTCTTTTGCATTATAAATTTATATTCTTTAGAAAAAGCAAAATATTTAATATAGATAAAATTCTTTAAATATTTCGCTTTTCGCGGTTAAAGTTACAAAATTGTACTTTGGTTAATTAATATTTTTAAAAGTTTAAAGAAATGATTGATATATACATTGCTACCAATTAGCGATTTTTTTCAAATAAATGTTGATACTTAAGTATCAAAGTTAGTTCTTCCATCATCATTTGTGCCAATGAATATATATGGAATACGAAAATACTTTTTTACAACGTTACTAGTATCTGTTGCCCATATTAACTAATGAAAAGGGTTACATTTATATTTTCTTATATATAAAAAAAGATTTTATTATGGGTAATAGGGAATAAAATGAGAAATATTATCAATGTTCCTTAAAAATTAGAAACCATTTAAACAAAGTTAAACTAAGTTATATATAACTCACTTTTATGTTAAATATTTAAAACAAATTATTAATAAAAAATGAAAAATTTTGACATTATTTAATTTATTTCTGCATCTATTCTAAATAATTATAGGTAGACTAATTTATTATAACATGAATAATAATTATTGGTAATGATATGTAAAACAATTAATAATACTTACATCATATAGAATTATATTTGTTGTCAAAATTTAATATTTGCTTATTATATGTAAGATGTTGCATATTTTTGTGATTAAAAATAGAATTTTAATCACTTATTTATTATTGAAAAATATAATTGAAAAAAGTGGTATAAAAATATCTTTAAACTATAAATGTTTTTAAATTTTTTATAATTTAAAATAATGACAATTTTTTCTACATCTGTTTTATTAATTACGCTTTTTGAATGGTGCAACAAATGCTTTCAATAATCAGACTACAGGTGTTTCTTAACATTTAGTACTTAACATTAAAATATCCGATTTATTTTTCTGGGAACAACATTAAATATTAAAGCGGTTGCAGGACGGTGCACTATAGGGTAGCCTTTGTCAATGAATATAATTGATAATGTCCATAAAATCGATAATGTTCATAAAAGTTTGCACTGTGCTTATAATATATATATATATATACATTATATCACGCAATACAAATATGAACGGCATTCATATATGGATGCTTATGTTAATTAACATTTTATACATTTAACAACCGTTTCCGAAAGGTTAGGAATAGTAAATAAAACCACTACAATTGATAGAATATACACGCTATAGCCTATGCAGGACTCAAAAATACCATTTAAATTACCTTTAAAATTATTTTTTTAAATTTTGCTGAATATTCAAATGAATAGATAAAATAATAAATAATAATAGATAGAATAAATAGATGATTAGAAAATAATGAGAATATTGCTAAAATAAAAAAATATTATTAAAATGTATTTTGCTTCAACTTTTCAGTACTATGTTTTAATTGAAAATTTTCCGCTTTCCTTTAAATCCCCATTTTTAAATTGTATAATTTATATAGACTTATAGCCGAAATGTATAAAAACGTTGACTATTTTTTAAAATTATTATAATTAAAATTTTCTAGTTTCAATTATTCTTGCGCGGTTAATATATTTTACAGAAAAAATGTTTACGCATTTTTATTGATTTATATATTTACTATTCCTAACACTTTTTAACGTAAAAATATAGTATTTTACAATATTTGTTACATACATTGGTCGATCTGTTAAACTTTAACAATTATAATGTTACGATGATCACAGAAAAAGAAATGATTCATTGTTGTGTTAAGTACTATAATAAACGGTACATCTATAATTGTTCGTATTTATGCTATATATATATATATATAACGTTTTCAAGAAAAGGAAATGATACAATGCTATACCTTAAGTATACTATTAACATACAGAAATTGGAAATGTGTTTTACATTTTACTGTTAATTCACGTTTTGTATCTCTTAATTGTTCATTAAAGTATAAACCATGCACTGACTTAAAAATATAATTTTTCCATGTCAGACCGTCATAATCATAGATAATTGTATTTAACTGATCTAAACCTATATAAACAATTTTTAATTAAAGTGGTTTTAAACAGTCAAATTATTTTAATTTGGATATGTCTTACCCATCCGACAGACTCAAATACACACAGTAAATGTAAGGTCAATAATACATTTATTATTTATATTGCACTTAAAAAACTGAATCCAAAAAGTAAAATTATCTTTAAAAATATGCAAATAATGTATAGTTCATTAATAGTATATGGATGATTAATAATACATCAGAAATCGGACTTATTGTCACATGGCAATATATATATATATATGTTTATACAAATACAATACCTATGATAATATTAAGTTTATTAAAATGTAAACGTTTATTTAGTCTTTTTAACACGCGTGCAGCGTGCACGTTTTATCAACATACGACATTAACATTTTAGTTTATGCTTTTAGTTAGTTTACCTTTACAATTCATATTTAATAGTTGATTTACATACTGTATAAGCAATGCAACAATACCACGAATGTATTCGTCTGCTTATAAATGCATAACTTCTTATTTCCTGTTTTTGTCATCATATATATTCTATAGCAAAAATGTAAGAAACTTCTAAATGAAAGATTTATGTTTTGAATAAATTATAGTTATAAAGATCACTTGAAACTGTCAGTATATATTGATTAATTTAGAGAGTTCTAATGGATACCCGTTGGATGCCTGCATGGGGTCAAAACTTAACTTTTAATGGAAAAACCTGTTATGAAAATAATTAATTTATGCTTGTCATTCGCATCATCATAAGAGATTAAAAAATGCGCATGCGTGCGATGTATAGTTATTATTGTGGAAATCATAAACTTCTCCTCATTTGAAACACATATCTCAGAATTTATTAAAATATAATATTACATTGTTGTAAAATTTTAATTAATTTTTTCATTTAATTTTATGGTCCTTTTAAGGAATTAAAAAGCGATCGTTTGGCGGTCAGATTAAACAATATTATATACTAATAATGTTACCGACTGAATTTACCAGAACCTTGGTTGCCAAGGTAATCAAACAATATAATATAGTGAAGAAGGCTCACTATTTATTAAAATATGCTGTTTTAGTGAAAACATATTTAAACATATATGGGTAAGGATTGTCTATACTAGAGTTTTTAATATTGAAAGAAATACATGATAATGAAATCTTTATATTTTATATGTTTATAATTTTAAACTTAAATTAAATTAGAATAGAATCTAAATCATTCTTTACGATTTAGACAAAAGAATTCATACAATTTGTTTCGTAAATGAAAAACTTGTTATTTCATTTTGAGCCATGGTTTTCTCTCTCTCTCTCTCTCTATATATATATATATATATATATATTACATGTGGCACATAATTAGAGAACGGTTTTTTTTTTACTATTGAGCTATTGAGTTTAATTAGTATGTTTTATGCATATAGAAATTATTTAATATAGTAAATATAAATATTTGGCAACGGTATATAATATAATATACCTATATTGGTCGTTTTAGATGCACATCATTAATGTGTACTGCGCGCATGCATCCGAAACAGATTATACAAACTGTTTAGATTGCCCACAAATATGCCCACATTTTAAACAATTTCATTTTGGATCAATTTAGTTTTTTTAAATTTTTATCATACCGGGCTATAAGCACATCTTCCCACTACATCTTCCCAAGTACATCTACCAAACTACAAGGGGTGGGGTACTTGTTTCTTTGATATTGTATTTTTTAATATGTTATTTACAATTAATTTAATAAACCACATTGTATATATTTAACTTAATATTCTCAATATACATATTTATAAATATATTTATTGTTTAACTTATATTTCGGCATCGTTCACGATTTATTTAAATTGTTTCACAAAAATCCATTTGAATCAAAATTCTTAGATTTTCATTTTTATATTATAGAAAATTCGAAAATAATTTGTGAACACGAAGATAAGTGAACCTATTTTTAGTTGTGATTTGATATATTCATAAAACATAATTATGTTAGTTATTTAAAAACTATAAATGTAAAGATTAAATTATTATACTGTTATAGAATTATATTTACAAGCAGAATTTTATTGTATTTTTTACCGCTAAATATAAGCCGATCAACTAAAATTTTTATAATTATTGACATTTATCCAAAATAATTACTAAATCCAAAAATTTACCAATATTAAATCTTGGCTGATTTGTATTAAAATAATTAAATATATCAATTACTTAAATGTATATTTAGTATAAGGACTAGAAGTACAATTAAGTTAAATCGCAGCTTTCAAAATGTAGCACAAAACTGTGAAGATATACTTAAATGTGAATGCTTCATTCTAGAAGTATAGTATGTTTATAAGATGTATATGAATATAATTAATATATCTAAGATCAGAATTCAGTTGCGTAATTTCTATCTCAATTTGGACAATTAGAAATATCTGGGCAGGACGAATTTTTCTCAATTAAAACACAGCACCCGTTTCGGTATCTACACACCGTTACATTCTGACCCCTTAAATGTATAGACAATATTTTCCATCGTATATAACCCACCCAAAATGTCACGAAGACGTTTTTCTCAAGATGTTATTGAAGCTATGGAAACACAACAACTCCACTGCATGTCGAATTGAAACTTTTTGAGGAATTAGGCATCTTTAACCAACCATATAAAATGACCATATGGCGGTTTGGGCAAGCATATATCTCCTGTCTAATGATCGGACGACCGGGTACAAAATAGTGCTATATTTTGAGCTACTTGATTTTCTCACCATTTTCCCGATTGATTCTGAAAGACACGGGAGTATAACGGGGCTGTGGAAAGAGGGGAGTTGCGGCCCTTATCTTTCACCATTATTTAGGGGGCGGATCTGATTGAGACGCAAATCAGTATGAACAGGATCAGACTTGTCAATGCTTGGCTTGTCTCACAATTTTGTGCTTGAAAAGATATTAAGGGCTTGAAATGAAGTGTATAGTCAATTGATATAGAAAAAATATTTTTATTATAAATATTTCAATGAATATTTACATAAATATATTAATTAAATATTATTCTGAAATGTCAGGGACACGGATACAGAATACAGGGTCCTTACAACGTACACCATAAGGTCCTTACAAGGTCCATACATCGTCCCATTATTTAAAAATATTAAACAAATCGCAAGATTTAAATAAACAATTTTTCAAATAGTATTTTATTTCATAATCATTAAATAGACTTGTCCCCTCAAAATTGCTGGATTCACATCTTAAAACATAATATATTTAGAATTTAAAAAGGCATAAATATCCAATACATAAATGAAGATTAAAATATCTTGGTATAGAACCACCAAACTGTAAATAACTATTTAGATTTATTCACAGTATAAAACAACTAATTCAACTGTAAAATAAATCACCTATTTCATCTATATACACATTAAAAACAAATAATTATCATTCATTCATTCATAATTTAGAATATAAACAAAACAGATGCAAGACATATTGGCGCTGTATCAAAAGTGGTGATGTGTATGAGGGTGATGAGTGATTGCATGATGGGCGATGAGTGATTGCATGATGGATGATGAGTGATTGCATGATGGGTGATGAGTGATTGTATGATGGGTGAAGATTGATTGCATGATGGGTGATGAGTGATTGCATGATGGGTGATGAGTGATTGCATGATGGGTGGTGAGTGATTGCATGATGGATGATGAGTCAGTGAATGATGGGTGATGAGTGATTGCATGATGGGTGATGAGTGATTGCATGATGGGTGATGAGTGACTGCATGATGGGTGATGAGTGAGTGCATGATGGGTGATGAGTGATTGCATGATGGGTGCTGAGTGAGTGCATGATGGGTGCTGAGTGAGTGCATGATGGGTGATGAGTGATTGCATGATGGGTGATGAGTCAGTTCATGATGGGTGCTGAGTGAGTGAATGATGGGTGATGAGTGATTGCATGATGGGTGATGAGTGAGTGCATGATGGGCGCTGAGTGAGTGCATGATGGGTGCTGAGTGAGTGAATGATGGGTGATGAGTGAGTGCATGATGGGTGATGAGTGATTGCATGATGGGTTATGAGTGAGTGCATGATGGGTGCTAAGTGAGTGCATGGTGGGTGCTGAGTGAGTGAATGATGGGTGATGAGTGAGTGCATGATGGGTGATGAGAGATTGCATGATGGGTGAGGAGTCAGTTCATAATGGGTGCTGAGTGAGTGAATGATGGGTGATGAGTGATTGCATGATGGGTGATGAGTAAGTGCATGATGGATGCTGAGTGAGTGCATGATGGGTGCTGAGTGAGTGAATGATGGATGATGAGTGAGTGCATGATGGGTGATGAGTGAGTGCATGATGGGGGATAAGTGATTGCATAATGGGTGATTTTTTCATGATCGACGGTATCATTAAACTTGATTGTCTCTCAGTTGAGTCTTTTTTGTTGTCGTGAGTCCAAATCATTTTATATTATTTCTTTTATTAAATGATGATATTTTATAAGATTTAACGATGTACATCATCAAATGCATACATAAAATTGTAAATAATAACATATATTGTTGAATTCCCTATACTTTTGACCTATTTATAGTCTCGTTTTATTTTTATTTATTTTTATTTATTTCCTCGTCTACCCCATTTTTTCCCTCCCCTCCCCCTTCTTTTCCACTCTTCTTCCTCCCCGTCCCTTTTATTTGTTCTCCTTTTCCTACCACTTCCCCTTGCTTCGACAGCGGTAGAAGAGGGGAGGGAATTCCCCTTCCCCCACTCTTGGGCAGGTTTGGCATCTACAATCACACACAATAAATAACCCTCCATTAACAGAGACTCCGACAAGAAGATTATATAGTTTTATTTTGAGTAGATTAAATTTCTAAATTTCAAAAATTTGAGTATTAAATATCTACAAATAGCAAATAACAAATATTGAGACACGAAAATGTAGGTCTATTAATTATAGGCCCTACATTAATTATTAACATTTAAAAAAAGGTATGTGTACAGCAGAAATATATTAACTTGTTTTTAGTGTGTGATGCACTTATTTGTAACTAAAAAAAGGAATAATTTAAATTTCCAGTTTAACTATCCATTACAAAAATCTGCAGAAGGAATATAGTTATATAGACATTTCAGAGAGGAAAATATGCTTAATTCATTACAATTAGGAATACACATGTTTTGAAGTGTTAATGATAGTAGCACATAAAAGGCCACTTTTTTAATCTGTTCTTTTTAGTGTAGATCTATTCTGGATAGTAATATATTAACCAATGTTCATTAAATTTAGATTGTATAATTTAGTCATGGCTGGTATTCATTTTAATGGCATTGCATGCGTCTATCGCGCGCTTAAATATGGTGTATATAGTTCAGAAAGAGTGTAATATTCACTCAGAAGAAGATATTACTCCTTCAATTCACCGTGACCCCTCATAATCATGTGCACACGCGCGCTCAAACGATAGTCTATAGAGACCCCATCATTGATTGTGGGTTTGTTGTACACTCCCATCAAAGGAAATCTTCCGCGACATTAAACACCTAAGTATCCAAATATCGGTATTAAGTATCTTTCGGCCGACTCGTTCAGTCCAATAAATTGTCCCACCCTTTTGCCCCAAGTCAATTTATACCCACCGTTATTAAATATATGGTCTTACTGAACACAGGCAGGTGGGATTACAAAATGGAGAAATGCAGGAAAAGAGGATGATATAAGGAGACATTTTAACATTTATTTTATGATTGTCCTTAATAGATCAAAACGGAAAACTGAAGATGCGCAGCGTTACCAAAACGTGTACAAAATGTTGCTACCTTCCTTTATTTGTTTGTTTGTATAGTTGACCAAATTGACTCGATTAAAGTTTTATGTAATTGCGTGAAAATAGCATTATATATATATAATAAGATTGTCTCTTGCTGTTCCGAAACGTAAACGAGTTATAATATGTTTATGTTTTTTAAATGTTCCAAGAGAAAGATTTTAGTGGCAAAATGAAATCGAATGATTTACAAGTATCTGTGTATATAGTCAAATTTTACAATATTGTAAATGATAGCAGGCTATATAGATAATTGTAAACAAGGTACAACTGAACACAGTAAAATTATTTTATATGTTATTTATTGGTGAACATCTTATAAAATTCCCGCTTTTTTATATAAGAGTGTTTTTATATATTTTTAGGAGAATTTATAACAATCATAAATCATATTAGATTGTGTTTAAAATGTAATCTTATATACAGTTTCTCTCGTGGAAGTATATGGTTGAATAATTGTAATGAGCAATATTAATTCGTTAATAAAAATAATTATGGTATAGTTTTTTTTCAATATTTATATTATGTGATATATTATGCTAATGTTTTGGGCTTACCATTGCGCTTAAAACTATAATATTTTACAAATATGAAATAATATGCAATTTATATTAACTAATACATATACTTTATAGTTTATGACTAAAAATATTTAACGGTAATATAAATAAAAATGGCGATAAACTAATGAATTACAAAAGATTAAACTATATTAAATGAAGTTTCCAACGTATTTTAGGCCTATCGCACAACATACAGGAACAGTATTAGATTATTATATAGTATTCTATATTTTCGATTTATTTTATTGAGTATACCTGTGGACCTATTGCAACTGTGTAATTTTCATTTAATATTATGAAACTAAAAACATAATCTTGTAAGACGCCTCAAAATGAATATATTTATCAGATACAGGGTATCCTGAGTATTCAGTTACATGTTGTACAAGATAACCAAAAGTTATGAAGGTGATCGAACTAAATTTATTACCAGTTCACTGACTTCTACAAGGCGATAATGTGAAGGCTGTTCGCAGCCCATACTTGAGTCGACTGTCGCATCGCATTACATTATCACACGCATTAATTATTGTCACACTATACGTAGAGTAATTCTATCCGGTCTCACCACCTCTGCCAAAACTCGGTTTTTATTAGTCCACATAAAGGTGCCTGCGCGGTACCGCAAATTTTAATTAATTGCATGGGAGGAAGTGAGAAAAGGGGAAATAAGCCCCAAGTACGTTTTATATTGAGGTCAAACATTCATGTTTTGTTTAGCTAGCAATAAAATCACTTCTGCACGTGTGCGACCAGATCAGTGTGATATTAATTATAAGGGTATATTCAATCTGTCCTATCAAGTTAAATGTTGGACGCATTTAAAAAACATAGCTTTGAAAATACCACTAGGTTCAACCAGGTTCAACTAGGTTCAACTATATACTTAGGTTCACACGGTCCAAAGGAACATTTCTCTCGCACTCGCCTTATAGGCCTTATAGAACTTATAGCCTTATGGAACTTATGCTGAATAACCATTTATTATGGCCGTTTAAGACATATTTTGGAAACTTATGGCTCATGGAACTTATGGTTTCTTGGGACATAACCACCCCGTGGTTTGTGACAAAATAAGCATATTTTCAATGTTTTTGTTGACCATATATTTTCATTATAGCGGAGACAAATAATTAGGTATTTATTTTTTGTAATCATCAAGTGATATTATGCAATAAGGATATTTACAATTTAACATTACTTCTATGTATGTCCCTACCTATTACTTTATACTTCCAGACAAATTTAGCAAAATTTGCAAGAAATGGCTAAAGGTATAGTTATGAAATGAACACAAATGGTACCAGCGAATTGTAGAAAATTTCAATAATTAGTAACAATAAATTATAAAAATTAGTACAGTTTGTAACAATGATAATATATATGATGGGCACATAAAATGATTATATATAGAGATATAAACTATGATAAGCGTTTCAAAATAGTGTGAATTGTATAAAAATTCGTACTAATAATTTGAATAGTTTTATTAGAATATATAGCATAACTAAACAATCAGTAAAATTTAAACAATTTCTACTCTTTCTTGCAATGAAAATGCATGAAAAACAAGTTTTCTTCAATTTTAAGAAAATGAATTGCACTGAACTCATATTTGGCTCTATTTTGACTAATCTATAACAATTTTCCCACAGTTTATATTTACCGGGCCCTGTCCTGTTTCAGCGATGAACGCTTCGGCTTGAGTCTGCACAGCAAGTCCGACCACTGGACCGGAGCTGGTGGCAGTGGCAGCGCCGGGAGAGCGGGAGGGAGAGACGACACCTCCTCGCACGCCTCGGCGGCCCCCCCCGATTTCTGCGTCGATGTTGAGGGCGCTGCCGGCTTGGCCCTGTCCAGCCGGTCGAGCTACATGTGTCGTAAGTGCAAGGCGCACGGGCGCACAGTTCCGGTCAAGCGCCACAAGCGATCCTGCCCTTTCCTGCGCTGCCAGTGCCTGAAGTGCATGCTCGTCGACCAGGGCAGAAAGGTGGGTGGGTGGGTCTAAATGTGACCTTTAAATTTTATTTATAATTTTTTTATTTTAAATAATTTAAATTCATTAATTTATTATCAATGTTTCATAAGACCGTAAACACGAAAGCACGGATATATAATTACATATATATATTATCAAAAAACATACAATTTGTGATGAAAGTTTTAAAAACTGTCTAAAGACAATTAACTGACAATACTCTTTAAAATAAAGATATATTTCATAGCATGCGGCATAACAAATAAATTTGATACTAATTAACCTTATTGATAGACATTGTCGGAGAAACAAACTGATTCGATAAGCATCAAAGAAGTAAATTCTGCCAACATAATAATTAATAAATTAATAAAGAAAATTGAAGTATACCACAATAAATATCAGACAGATTTTTTTCTGACGAAATGGTCGACTGCAAATATTCGAATATATACTACAATTACGATGACTGTATTTACGGAGAAATATCGAAAATTATATTTACGATAACTTTTGTTTACAGAGAAATATCGATCATTGTATTTACGATGACTGTATTTACGGAGAAATATCGATAATTATATTTACAATGACTGAATTGTTGATCACTGTATTTACGATGACTGTATTTACAGAGAAATATCTATTATACTGTATTACAACGAAGACAACGTTGACAAGTTACATTTTATCGCACACACATTATATATATATATATAAGGACTGCGCTGTAACTTTCAGATTGGTGGGCCAAACAATAAAAGGGCCTAAAATAAATATTTAGAAATATTTTAAATATTATAATATTTTTTTGCTTCAAATGGTGGCTTAACGTTTTAAGTCATATTTTTATGATCTTGTATTTTGCATATACTTAAAGACTGTTTTTTATATTATATTTTATCATTTTCAATGCTTTCATCTTTTTTGGTACAGGTTATAATATGTTAATAAACCTCATTATTATTTTACTTTTTTAAATCTACAATAAAAGTCCCGCATTATCACATAATATTCAAACAGTTACAACAGTTTTTAATATATTTTTTCTGTATGTAAAAAGTATAATAATCTACATAATCAACTTGTTTAGCTATACATCTGGATCACAGATTGAACTAACTTAATATATCTAATTACTGAACCATCGAATCCGAACAAAATGGAACAATATCAGCTTGTTAGCCTCCCCTATATATATATATATATATAGTGACAGCATTACACGTCACTCCATGAAAATCTTGGGGCCCTCCCCTGAAATTGGCAGATTCATTTGACAGGTTCCATTCGACACACCAGCTATTCCCACAGTTGCGATGTGCTACAATGTAACAGTTTCAGGGGCCGCGTTAATGATGTCGTAGATTTTTAAGTATTGCCTTGTATTTTGTTTCGGCCGAGGTTTCGATACAGTGGACATGTCTTGCCGTTTAGATCAACAAGCTGCAGTGTTCGATGTAATATGGCGAAGGATTTAGTCAGACCACATTATATCGACAGTGCACGGATTCGTGTGACTTTGTATAGATATAATAGAGTATACTATTTTGTCGGAGTGTAGTATACCGAGTGTAATTTAGAAACAATAAATAATTTTATGAAAATAAATTTGTTCGATTTTTTTGCAACGTACAATCAACGTATGAACAAAACAAATTACGGTAAAATATCTATATTATCATTTTATTACAGTTAACAAAATGAAAACATAGAAATAACACTAAATATTAGCGCAAAAAATAACATTCTGAGTATTTAGTTTCAAAATATGTTTTGCTGTTTGTTTGGTAAGGAAAAATATATAATAACATTATAAATTTGTTACTCGAGTCTATTACTATATTAAAATGTAACCTTTATGATTATATGTAATAAAAATACCTTCACTTATAAAAACGCAGACTAACTTTTTTATTCGAAGTATATAGTATATAGTATTATAGTAAATATCATATAGAGTAATTACTACTCTATGGTAAATATAGTATATAGCATAGAGTATGGTATATAGTAATTTATAATAGTCATATTTATATAAATAGTTTCTCTATATAGTGATAAAAATATATTCGATACATACATCACAACAATACGTATAAATGTTATGAAAATAATTTCCCATTTTAAAATATCTATATAACTTAACAGAAGTAATCGTCTTATACAACTGTATAATATTCTTGTGAAATGATCACATTTCTAACGTAATAGAAGGGGTAGTAATTTTAAAATAAGTTTGTATTAGTGTGAAATGATTTAGACCAACGCACACCGTTTGTATTAGCGTGAAGTGATTTATACTAACGCACACCGTTTCTATTAGCGTAAAATAATTTAGACCAACGCACACCGTTTGTATTAGCGTGAAATGATTTAGACCACCGGACACCGTTTGTAATAGCGTGACATGATTTAGACTAACGGACACCGTTTGTATTAGCGTGAAATGATTTAGACCAACGGACACCGTTTGTATTAGCGTGACATGATTTAGACTAACGGACACCGTTTGTATTAGTGTGAAATGATTTAGACCAACGCACACCGTTTCTATTATCGTGAAATGATTTACACTAACGCACACCATTTGTATTAGCGTGACATGATTTAGACTAACGCACACTGTTTGTATTAGTGTGAGATGATTTAGACTAACGCACACTGTTTGTATTAGTGTGAAATGATTTAGACCAACGCACACTGTTTGTATTAGTGTGAAGTGATTTATACTAACGCACACCGTTTGTACTAGCGTGAAGTGATTTATACTAACGCACACCGTTTGTATTGGTGTGAAATGATTTAGACTAACGCACACCGTATATTAGCGTGAAATGATTTAGATTAACGCACACCGTTTATATTAGCGTGAAATGATTTAGACCAACGCACACTGTTTGTATTAGTGTCAAATTATTTAGACTAACGCACACTGTTTGTATTAGTGTGAGTTGATTTAGACTAACGCACACTGTTTGTATTAGTGTGAAATGATTTAGACCAACGCACACCGTTTGTATTAATGTGAAATGATTTAGACCAACGCCCACCGTTTGTATTAGTGTTAAATTAACTAAAAAACGCAATCAAAAATTTAAGTTCAAACTGATGATTCCGAAGACTGAAAACTGAAAATTTAATATGTTTTTTATAACATCATATTATATAGTCAAATGTATAATAAATATATATCTCCATATCTTTCATCTTTCATCTTTGAGTATTTATGGCTGGAATTTGCCTCAATTTGAGGTGAGAAATGGAAACAAAATAGTAAAAATTATGTGACCCGGTATCACCGAATAAATTAAAAATTAAAGTCACCTGTATAGTATAATGCAACAAATGTGCCAATCACCAAATGAATCTTCTAAGCATTCTTTAACTATTATTATTATTATTTTTTTAATCCACTGCTTGCACAGGTGTGCAGTGCAGTTTTGGAAAGGTAAAATACACTAGAGAGCGCAGCAGCACAAGACCGCGCGTCAGACCAGTATGGCACTCTGAACAAACTCAGAAGAGTTGCTAAACACTCGACAGACACAGCTGTCTGCCAGGGAGAGATAAGGTACACTGCTGGGATTCGAATCCGCTACCTTCACACTTAGTCACCAGCGCCTTAAACGACTGGGCTATCTCACCCCCATGAACAATGGCAATACCTGTCCTCAAAGCCAATTTAAGGGATTGTTATTTGACTTGTTAAGAAAACTAAGTATTAAGAAATCATTTATCAAAATATTTTTTAAATCTGAGGATTTCATTCTTTTTTTACATTAAAAATAAATATTTATTAAAGCAGGGTCATTCCAGCATGACTCAACAAGGCACCTGTGGGTCATGTCTTCAGAATTGTTTAAATTTTTTACCATATCAACCTACATATCTTGATAGAAAAAATCCAAAAAATTAGCCTCGTAAGTATTACCAATTTTTTTCTATGACTATTTGAAAATGACTCTGCAGACTCCAATTTAGTGCCCTGACCCCAACCCCAATCAATTTAGTGTTTTTTCAACATTTTCAATCATGTTTATCTTTTTTCTATTTAAATTTTAATAGGCACGCCTTAATTTTTGTCATACTATATTATTTTAAAATATGTATTATTAAGATGTGCCTTAATTATAGAAAAAAATTATTATGTCTCAAATATACATTATTTTCAACGTATTTTGGTAAAATCCCAAAATATTAGAAAATTTGAAATCCTCACAACTTTTTTTTAGATAGAAGGCACCATTACATATTTTGATACATTATACTTACCATGAATATGAGTTCAAAAATGTGGTTACTTGGTAGTGACTAGACCATAGATTTTTTTTCTAAGTATTTAATTTAGCCATATATATGTATATATGTGGCTGGTTATGGAGAAAGGGACCGTATGGTTTTTTTTCTACTTTTTGAGAAAACAGCATTCAAAGTTTTGCAAAGGAATTTTGTGTATTTAAAGGAGCAGTATAATCTAAAAATAACTTTGTCTTAAATTTACTACCTCCAGTAGCGGGAAAGAGAGAGAGAGAGAAAGAATATTATTCCATATCTATGCGACACATGCAAGGCAAACACCATGTCCGTTCACCGATCATGACCTTTTCCAGATGAAGTTAAAGAAGAGCGTCTCAGAAATGCCCTAGACCATCTGAATGATGCCAAAGGATAATGTGACCTGTACCGGAGGAACTGTGATCGATTCCATGCTCAAAACGAAGACTCCCTCCTTGTGCTCAGTTTTGATTACACTCAGAACGTGGGTTACCCCTCTAGTCCCCAGCAAGTCGGACCAATCTACTTCAAAAGTCCAAAGAAGTGTGGAATA
>JAUZND010035981.1:0-21972 GCA_034780555.1 Coelogynopora nodosa
AGAATAGATTTAGCATTGAAAGGAGAGAAAGGGACAATTAAAGGTAAAGACTGCGATTTAGAAAGGGAGTTACAACCTTATATTTGGATATTTATGAAGCAAATAGTTACTAGCCTGCCTCTCTGCGTCGTGAAATTTAATTATTAAGAGCTGTAACTTTGGAGGGAAATATTAATAATTTTTTCCAAACAATCATACAGGTATAATTTACAACGGTTTTGTAGTAAATATTACGTTTATGGTATTTTTTTAAACATATTTTTACTCATATTTTTTAAAACCCTACGTATGTGGATATCATTTTTCAACGAAATGAAGTTTTTGATTGAACGATGTAATTTTACTTAACTAATAAAATATAAGAACTATAATTTCGACTATTTTACATACCGGAGAAAATGGTGTTATTATTGAACTATTTTAAACCCCCACCCCCCTGGGTTTTCTTACTTGCCGATGACATTAGGAGCGAAAAATTGCAACATTAATAGACAAAATAAGTTCATCGCAAATTATATACAATAGAACTTTAATAATAAAATTAATTATTAAAATAACTAGCAATTTAAAATAATACTGAAATAGAATGTATACTACTTATAGCTTATTAATATAAGTAGTATAATAATAAAAATATACCTAACTATTATAGACCTCGTGATCTGGAATCAGATGCAAAAAGAATGAAGTCAATTGGTTGCATTGATCAAAAGTTATAGCACATATTGGTCAAATATAGCACATATTGGTCAAATATATGTGGTTATATTCCTAATTGGAGTTTATGACAGGATTAGTTCATAAAAATGATACTAATTGATTAATTTTTTGAAAATAAAAATAGCTCAACAAGTCTCTTGAAGGTATCTGTATATCAAATGTTAGCTTTATCGGCTAATAGAAAGTTTGTTTTACCAGGGGTAAATCCCCAAAGAAAAGAAACCACGGTTACATTCCTGATCTACATTCTCCTCAGGTTTATAGTAGACTAGTTGAATGGAATGGACAAGTATGGCAAACTGAAGTCCTCATCAGAATCGGCAAGATATTATGTGACCAAGAAGGTTGTTAGAAAAGGATCCTGTCTACTTCGAACTGCGCAGTTGTCATAGATTTCTTACTTTAAAGTGATAAAATCGAGTTCTTCATGTTGTGAAGTTATCTTTATTACTGGATTCTCCTTAAATCGATTCACCACTTAATAGAGCATTATATGGGACGATTGAAAGGCAATTTGCACCTGATCGTGGTATGCGGTTTAAAAAGAATTCCCACAATAAATCAATCTAAAAAAGGGCTTTCGTACAGCCACATACTTACACAATCGTTTGGAAATGTAAAAAATGATGAAGAAATCTGATTTGTTAATAATTTCCATAAACTATTTTTATTGGTTGATTTGCTAGGAGGTTTGCTGAATGCTGTTCGATGTGATGTTAATACATAGCAGAATGATGCTTTCTTTTGCTGATGAAAGACGACGTTTAATTTATTAATAAATCAATGGTTTCTGAGGTCCTTAAATATCATTAAATATTCTTAATTGTCTGCTTCGTGCAAGTAGTAAGTATCCTTAAATTTTGAATCCATTATATTTAATTTTTACCCATATAATATGTTTCATTTTGTTAATTTACATTGTATGCTTGTCAATGCAATGATTCTATTCTATTGACTCTGATGTTATACTATTCAAATTGCTTTTTTCGACGATTTGTTTGGGTTTTTAATAAGTACTACTTGCATTCCAGTCATCAGTAGGGAGACTAGGGTACCTGATGAGAGATGAATAGATCGAAACCGGTAGTGCTCTGTCTCTCCACTGTTTGTACAGGCTCTGCGCTTAGTGCTTACTTATTAGTATTTTCGAGATAAATATTAAAAATGTGCTTAATATAAATGTTATTCCCCCTCTTACCATTTTATGGATCCGCGCCTGAATAGTATTTACATATTTCAAGTAGATGGCAATATTTTGAACTATTTTGCAACCAATATGGTTATTTTTTAATAAATCCTCCTCTGACCACAAATTATTTGCAATATAATAGTGTTAATTATATTACGAATTCATTATAGTAATTTTATTCAATATTATTGAAAACGGTTTCAAAGTGTAGACGATATTTTCATTTGTAATGAATTTTAATAAGTTATCGAATAAGCGTGACACCATTAACACTGTGAACATTGCCCACTACATATATACGTTACCTATAAGAGATTTCTGAATTGTTATATTATATTTTTTATCGTACAACAAATAAAACATTTAGTTTAAGGAATGTGACAGCATATATTATATTATATTGTTTAGAACTTTTAATCTTTATGAATTGGTCTATACATTGTGTAATAGGACAATATAATTTAAAGAAGCTTAACTAGTTAAATTATTAGTTGTTTAAATTGTTATTTAAATTAAGTATAATTATATTATTTCTCATGTAAACTCATTTTGTACTTAACCCCGTTACATTTTAGTATTAAAAATATGCATAATATAGATATACTGCCTAATTTACTGTATATATAGTCACAAATAATCATGAAAGCTTATTTAAAACCGACGTATATTTTTTGATAACATTTATTTTAGATTACATAACATGTCAGCATTAAGTAGTCAGAACCCGTTCTATCTGGTCAACGATGCATATAGTTAGTGTACGCTCATTGATGGCTTCTACTACGTTACTATGGTTACTAACTAGCAAACAGTTGTTTGAAATAAAACAGAGCTATTTAAAAAAAAACAATGGTCTTGATTATTGCTATAAAAATTTAACAAACAAATAATTACATAAGCATATTTGTATTTTTTACATTTAATTGAATTTTGAATTGAATTGTGATAATAAAGTATGGTAATAATAACAAAGAAATTATGAACAAAAAAACAGGAAACATTTGATTATAAATAAATATTTTACAACTTTATAAAATTAAATTATTAGTACGCCGTAGAAATAGCAATATATATGTAAATATTATTAACTAAAATATTATTAATTGCTATATTATTTCCTTTTATAATGCTATTTAACCAATGTCAAATTTTATTATTGCTTAACCGTCGCGATTTTAAAAAATGGCTTTTACTCATTAAAGTATTACATTAAAAAAAATATATATAGTTACTTTATCGATACACTTTTTCTTAACAGTACTGTATGTTCGCCTGATTTCTTGAGATTTGGAATAATTTGAAGAGAAAACTGTTGAAAAACATACTTTTTCCCCAAGGGTATACGATGGGAATTGAATTAGAGTTGAAAATAATTGAGTTGGTGTTTATTTGAGAAAAGCTAGGTCATCATTTCACAATTTATTGCGCTATTTAACTCAATTTTTGGAATATACATCTATAAACCAATAATGTAATGAGACCAGATAAAAGGAATGCTCATGGTGATCATGGAACGATAAATGTATTTTCGGATTAATCCATTATGTAGCGTAAACTATTACATTTATTTCTGTTATATTTAGTAACATTGTAAATAGGTGCGTGCGTAGGTAACGGACGACGGTTTTGTCGAAACGAATATATTACGAAGCTTATTAGGCTCAGATTATTTGTATTTTTAATTGGATTTAAAAGCAAAAAAAACATTTAAAAGCATTATTTTGATAATGCTTTTTTTAAGAGTTCATCATTTTTCATACTTATATCTTTTGCACAGTTTATTAAATTAATTTAGTTACAAATGTAATACATTCATTAACTTTAAGTTTAAATAAAGTTTCAGATGTTGACAATCGTGTGAATAAATATATATAAAATACTATAGTCTACAATAATTATAAAGTATTTTTTTCAATATAATGTAATTAATCATTTTAAATTATAATCGAAGGATTAAGTTAATTTTTTGTTTCTCTCAATGTGATGAAAGGCTGTGTAATATAATTTGAATTAGTATTTGAATCTGAATAATTTTATATATTTTGATTGATTTTAAAACTTTGTTTATTTTATAAATTTTAGATGCTTTATTTTATAATTCTGAAGATCTAGACCCATTTATGCAAGTTATATATATAGCATTTTATGGACTCCTTTCAACTTAAATTAGATTTTCTAAAGATTCTTATTATTAAGATTTTTTCTGAATATATTAAATTTAATCTTAAAAATTGTATAATGTAATTATTATATCTGATAGAAATATACAACAAAAAATTAGAGCTTTTAATTCTATATTTTTTAATCATTAAAAAATATTTTTAAATATTTGTAATCAATTGCAGTTTGAAAATTTGACATTTAACTGATATCTCGATATTTATTGTACGGATAGTAACAATTTCACTTGAAATAATATGATATTCTATATAATTTCACGATATTATAATTTTAAATTTACAAAATTGTGAAAAACGCTTTAATTTGTTAAATACATTAACGTCGTTATTATGATGTACACTATGGAAAATGATCATTGTTGGTAATTATCACATTTTCTAAGTAAAAATAATGATTTAGAATACATTTTAAAATCATTTTAGTTAAAGAAATAATTCTATTTAAAACATTATTATAAAATGTGTCAATATATTATTATGACATGTATTTATATGTTTTCAAGTGCAAACTGTAGAATATTAAATAAATATATGTATTACAATTAAATTGTATTAAATATATGTAGTAGCTCTTATAGAGCATCAAATATTTTGTGTAAAACTTTCTGCCATAAACTTGTTAAACATTTACAACTAACAAATCTATAAAATACGCAAAATGATGAAAAAATAGCATAAATAAATAATTTATAAAGTTAACAAACAAACCCAATAACCAACATTGAGTTTCACCGATTTTAATTCTTTTATTTGCATGGTAAACAAATCCCTCTTTCAAATTTTCAGCAATAAATAATATTGTCAGAATAAGATTGTCTTCAATCTAAAATTGAATTAGTCATCAAAGCTAAAGCACAAAATAAACACTGTTTTTGAATAATCTTGACCAATGTACATTATAAATCAGATGATAGCCGGAAATGTTACTTTTAAATTGTGGTCATTTGCGTATGTAGTGTTGCTATATAGTAATTATTATTTTATTTTAGACCTTAAAACCTAGAATAAAGTTATGCTCTATATATTTCCATAAAGTGTAAGTGAATAATTAATAAAACAGATTCGGCAAGATTCGGATAATAGAGTAATATGTAATATTATGGTTAAATTAAAATTCTGCATATATCTTCCGATCTTATCTGACTAATTGTTTTCTCCCGTGAAGGCATTAAATGAAAGTTATTAATTAACCGAATGAAATATAGCTAATTCGATAAATACAAAGCGCTGAAATTGGGGACATTAAACAGCCGGATACGGCATCTCCTATGTCGTTAAATGGAATTGATATAGTAAAACTATTTTGTATGAGAAAATCATTTTTTCATTTATTGAAGTATTTTTACTGAAATATAGCATGAACAAATGTAATGAACGGAATAATTGGTGCAGATATGAAACAAAGCAACTTATTGTAGATGCCAAGCTAAAATTTTAATAAAACCTCGTTCAAGATTGTTGGATAAAAATTGCAATAATATAATATAACAAAATACATAAATAAAACGAAACAATGAATAATGCTACTTTATTGAATCTCATTATATTGTCTAAACTTTAAATAGCAGAAAGCAGGTTATAAAATATTATAAAGTAAGACGAGTAATTCAATTAATTGCACTAACAATAAATCATTATTAATTTTTTTCATTCTATTTTGAAAATTTAGTTCTAGTTTCATGTTTAGTAATAATAATATTAATCGGTTTTACACACATATTGTGTGCATTGAGTTTTCTGTTAACACAAAAATACAGAGAATAAAAAATTTATTTAAAAATATTGTTCTTCTTAATCAATATATATTTTTGCACAACATGAACTAAACATTTTAACAAATATATCCGTTATTTTGAAATAATGCTGAAAATATAAAACTTGACAGTTTCATTTTAGCGGATTGTACATATATACTCTAATATTTTATATACAATTATATTTACTGTGTACAAAAATTTTTTCATAGATTTTTTAATATATATTTAGACTGATTAATAACTAATAAATAAAAATATACGTAGCCTATATTTTAAAATTTATAAACTTATACACAAATAAAATTAAGCAATATCGTTTAATAAAATTCATAGTTTTACTAAAATGAAATTGACATTTTTTCTGTAAAAAATGTTAAAATAAAATATTTATTGAAACATACGTTTTATTAAGTTAGTATTTACAAAAGAAAGTTGAATTAATCGTTTTATCCTTACTCTTTACCTTTTAAAATGTTGTATTAATTAAAAAGCAATGTATCATTTTGCAACATATTTGTAATTAATATTAATATTAGCAATATTGTTTTAATTATTAAATACAATCATTGCATAATAACATGAGGAGTGCAAGCAAATGATTAAAAATATTTTCTTTTCTAAACAGTTTTTAAAAATTAAACAATCCATGCATTATATACCTTTAGCGAAATCTAAACAACTATATAATAACAACAATGACTTAGAATCAGTAAAACTAGAAAAGATTCTTTGCTTTAACACATTGTTTTAAGTGTGTTTAAATTTCAAGTGTCTATCAGGTTTGAAACATATATTAAATTACTTTGTTACAAATTGTTTAATTAATATCAGTTGAATTATCGACGGAAAATAATGAATGTGGCTCACAACTTCTACCTAAACTAAGCGATCAATTTCGTGTTACTTAATTCGTGTTACGTTATTCCGTATCATTCGGCTCACTTGTCATCCATTCTCTCTCTAATTTTGTGACATTAGCATATTTGTACACATTACATATATAAACTTATAAATCATATTTATGAAAGGATATTTATGAAATTGATCATTTTGCCTTAGGAAGATGTTAAACTAGAAAGGTCGTTGTCCGATAGACTTGATAAGTGGTTTTAATATTTATGAATTCGTGCATTGAAAATGGATACATAATTATTATCTATAATTCTTTTCAAATAAAAAATATCAATACATGTAAAATTGAACTTTTTGTTCACTAATATTTATTATTTAAATATGTTTACAAATCTCGTACAATTTTCCTTTTGTATACTGTATATCAATATACATATATTGTATATACAGAAGGAGAAAAAAAATGGTCAATTGGCAAAAAACTGTGAAAGAGTATCATTAAAAGCTTGTGATATAAGGTCTAAACTGACGTGGTGTATTAATTACATATAGTAAACTTGTAACATAAACATAAATAAATAAAGATTAGATCACGTATAACATATTATTGAACAAAAGTTTAAAAAATTCGTTTAACACATGGATACAATTTTATTTATCTCATTGATGTCTTTTTTAAATATTCACAGGATTCGTACAGCTTTTTTGAGTAACTCTAATATTTAAATAGTATTTGATGAAATCAAAGGATCTTTGAAATATATATATATATGACAGATCATGTCACTTTCTCCACTTTTAAGTAATTTAACATTAAATAAATAAATAAAACTAAATTAAATTAAATTAAATTAAACAAATATCATGAATATACTAAACGTAACCATGAATGTAAAGTAATAAAAGGACCCCATTCAAAATATATCCTATTATTTAATTGTTTTGTACACATCAGATATAATACACTTCTACACGAACTGTATACTGTATATGCAAAAAACGATAACACATTATTTTTTTGTAAAAAACAGGTACTTATATATGCAATTTAAAAATAAATAATAGTTTTATTTCCGTTAAGAACGTGGATATTTTCTTACAAAAATTTTGTTTCTAACAAAATGGATAAATAGAAAAATAGTGCTTTTAAAACACTATTATATATTTCAAAATTTTACATCACTGGTACTTTCGACGTTGAATTTTTAAAAAATCCCTTCCAATTTTTTTTGTAATTAACACCCTATTCTTTACAAAAAACAACGCAAAATGCATTTTGAATAACACTCCCTCATTTAATTATACAATTTATTGGAAAATATGTTTATACTTTTTATTATGATGATCTTACAACATCTATCGTCTTCACTATATAATGCTTCTATGCATAATTTATTGTTCCTACATTATCTGAACATCGGATTATATGTAATAATATATATTATGCATGACTCTTATAACAAATGACAATGTTGCGCGAGAGCAGCGACCCTTCAATCTCCTCAAATGTTGACGAAAATATACATTCAATAAACATCAAATTGAGGAGATAGAACTATTCCACAACGGAGCAAGTATTGGATAAGTTTATTGACTTTAATTTCTGGGCAAACATACTCAAAGTAAAACGCAAATACCTATATATAATCGGGCAGTAGGATAGTAAACGTTACTAAACGAACGATTGATCATCTGCCCATGACATTTTGAAATGACAGCGGTCTGGTGCTTAAATATTATTTGTGTTATACTTTTAAATTTACTTACAAAGTTATTCAAACACTTTCTATATAAATGTTTGAAAACTATTTAAATACAGTTACATTATTTTTTACTGTTTATTATACAAACGTGACAATATACGATAATTAATACAGAGGCCCAGCCCAAATATTTTGTCTCGGGGACACCCTGTTCATTCTTTGTCTTTCAATCGTTTAATTGTTTTGGCGGTTCACCGTATCTCATCATTTTGGCTCAAAATTTAATTTAAATTAATTTACAAAATAATTTAACAATTATAATAAAACATGTGTGTCTTGCCGCTTTTTTCCTTGTTACTTAAAGCTTGTGTCAGTCTCTATTAATGATACGCAGTTTAAATGTCATGAACAATTCGTTACATTTTTAAAAATATATTTAATGAAGACGGACATTGTTTGCCAATTAAACCATATCTAAATGATAAATGCTTTCAACTATTTTGGCCATGCTCTTTATTCGATCTTGAACTCAAATTAAAAGAAAAACTATATTAAAATTTGTTGTGATTAACATAAAATATATATTATTAATATACATTAATTTTACCACACAGTAATATACAGTGAACTGCCAACAAATTAAAAATTAAAAAAATAATTATAACTTTGAATATCAATACACCACTAACTCACTCTCACTAATCTGCCAGAAATGTTAGCTAGTAATGTATTAATATTGTGCGTAACATTGTATTTTCCTGTTACTTCTCAACACAAATTTTGGGGCAAATAGGTATCGACTTTCTAACGAATTTATAGGACTGGACTGCGGTCCTGCAAAAAGAGTAAATTTAAACATTGCATTCCTCACTTTTGTTTCCTGTCTGCAGGTATCCTAACAACCCTGATTGCAACAATTGTTGTGACCCACATCGCCCCCACCCCCAAAGTTGGCTGGCAGATAGCGCTGAGCTTGGCTGCGGCCACGCAGATCGTCTCGGTGACCATGTACCTGATATTCGCCTCGGGCGAGGAGCAGCCCTGGCACATGGATGACTCGGCGGATCTGCAGTCGACGATGTCGATGGGGGCGGACTATGGCAGCACAACCCACGGCCACCACAACAACAACTCGTCATCAGGCACACAGCCGACGCCTCACCAGCTATAATACAAAGGACATGCTTAGGGTGGCAAGAAGGAATAGTAGTCCTTCATGTTAGGGTGGATGGCCGGATAAGTTTGGTCTGTCTTACATGGAGGAAATACGAGGATGCGTCGAGGCTTGTATAATAAATGTTATGTTATATATTATAAATGCTGTGAATAATCAATGTTTTAACTTTAATACCAGCTAAATTGAAAGAAATTTTATCAATATTGTTTTTTTAATGGTATGGTTTATAGTATTGTATTTAACAATGATAGTGCTGTGTTGTATCTTTCCGGTACCTTTGTTACTTTGCTGTGTTGAGTCTTTCTGGTACCTTTGTTACCAGTTCTTTGAATTAAAATGCACAAAAATATGAAAATCGACTGAAGCAACTAACGCTAAACTGTAATTTCCAATATTTAATTAAGTCCACACAACAATCATTTATGAAGCAATAAATGTATAAATAAAATCTTTTGACGTCTGTTTAACCATTTTTTGTTAGAAATGTATATAATAAGTAAATCATGATGTTAAGAAAATATTTCTGATTGAAATATCTACCTAATGATTAATATAAAAAGTTACAAAGATTAAACACAACGTAGACTGCATTAATGTATTACATTGAATTTATTTATTTAATATATTCACAAACGTCAATGTCATAAATAGCAATGAACTATCATGGTGTAAAGGTGAAAATAATTATGTAACTTATTAACAATAAATTTCCTTTTTTTAACCATATTTCTACCATATAATGTATTTAATTATATTCGATTGGCATAATATGTGATATACGCATCTATTTATGAAATGTTAATTGAAATGGCAATATACTTTCCAACCGCACTTAACAACAAATTTAAAATTAATTATATTCGATTTATTCTTGTATTTGATTCTAATTGAAGAACTTTGGGAATGCATATATTAAGTAAGATGTACAAAATTAATGTTCAAAACGCTTACAGTATTATAATACTCATATTCTTACCATTATTATTGATTTATCTTTATGTATAGATTGTTATTATTTCACTTTAAAACTCTGATTTCACTTGGCAGAACAGGAAATGACAATTGCTTTCACAGACATATATTATAGGAATAGTGTTATTATATACATACATACTATATTTTTGATTTTATAAAACAAAATTGTGTCTTCTTATTCAATGGAAAACTATGATTATATATAAATAATTGATATTAAAATGTTTTATTACTATCAACACTGAGGACTTCTGTTTTTTCTTAATTTGATATTTTTACTTTGGAGAATATAGTGCTGCAGAATTGACAGATACTGACTTGTGAATAAATATATATATATTGAAAACAAATTAGTATTTTTGTTTCAGATGACTTAAAAATGAGATAAATATAAAGTGCATTACAAGAGAAACATTAAATTGATAAAGAAAAACTACAATCAAAGTAAAATCTTTTATTACGATTAACAATTACAATGTGAATTGTAATTGTAATACGACTTTTACTTTTATTGATGTTTTTCTTTGCTTTCCTCACAAGTGAACACTACTTGTCTTTACTTATCATCTTTGAAATTATTTTCTAAATTTCATAATATGACACATACAAAACTTGTTCTTCAAAACCACACAGATATTATGCTATATGATTTTAGTGTGTATCAGAATTCGAAAGAAGTTATGACCCAAAACTTTAAAATCTGAACTGTAAATATTGTGAGTCTGACATAATTTTACTCTCTTGACATCAAGTTATGTGACAGTGTATTCGACACTCATATGTGCAATATAATGATTTTTGGAATGTTTTCTTCAGAAACTAAATTATGTTCTTTCTAGATAAGGTTTACTATGTTATATGCGACTAAATTGTTTTATATTTTATGTTTTACGGTAAATTGAATGGATTTTTATTCAACAGTATAACAATTTTACTTCATGCTTTTTATCCAACTTTTGACAAAACACTGTGTAGTTTAAACGTCTCTTAAGATTTATAATTAATTAGTAATAAATTACACTAACTTGTATGTAACGTTACCAGTTGAATACTTTTAAATGTGTTATTTATTGTAATCGTATGCATATTTAAGCGCTGAACTATTGTTTCAAAAGAATTTATTCATATCGTTTACACATTTTTAACTTGTCAACTGATATATATGTTTATTGTTTAAGTAAACGAATATAAAAAAACAATTGTATAGTTAAATTCTGTATTAAAAGTAAATTCACTTTATATTAAATTGAAATATATTTAACGATACGTCCAACATTTATTTATAAATCCTAAAATGATGGTGAAACATTTGCCGCAAACTATATTCATATTAAAATCTTAAACTTATCTCGTTTCAGTGGAATTAATTATATTAATAAATTCTACACTACAAACCTGATTTATGGTAGCAGATATTTTAATTACATACATGTACCTGTTCGATTACTGTAGTATACAATATACTTGAATGACTAAAATGATAGATTTTGATAAACAACTGATCTATGTTTATATATAATAAACAGGCATCAAATACTCTTTCGGGACGGTATAGCGTGCATTTGAATGTTTCGAAGGTACCATTTTGAATGCAATTGCAAATAATTATGAAAGTGATATTTGCTATTTGTAAGTTGTGAATTGCTTTGGTTTTGTTGCTTGAAATTTCGGATATCACTCCCCCAGAAGTCTCACACGCTAAACATTTCAGCTCTATGTCACTTGAAGGTGGAGGTCAAAATAACACACCATCATCCCTCTTTGATTTCCTAGAGGAGCGGTACTATAATTTAACTCATAGGTTCATTCCATTTACTCCCCTTTCATTGATGGAGCGATTTTACATTTATAGTCGGGGATTTTATAAAATAACAATAATTTGGAATCATAGCATTATTTTATATACACTTTTAGAGGCTTACTCCGAAAAAACTTTAAATACTACAACATATAATTATATTATTTATTCTGATATATATATGTTTAGGGATATTTAAACTTTCTTTGTCAGTTGTTTTGGTTATATAGTTATCAATGTGATTTGAAATTATCATATGATTTGCACTTATATATTATTATTAAGTCTAGGCAGTAACCCTAGATACTTCTGATTCAAATCGCAGATCTTATAGATATTCCTGAGTAGAGTAAACTGTTTTCAAAGTAAGATGTAAACAATTAGTATAATTTAATGTTTTGATTTAATTTAATTTATTTAAAAATTACTTTAACAATAAAAAACACTATTTTCAAATTATGATATTATGATAATATAGCAATACGATTAGCATAATTCACTGTATAAAATAAAGATAAACATTTGTGACGCGTTTCTTGGTTGAAAGGGTTCTTTTTCTTTAACATTATTTTATAACACAAAATATTCACAAAAAGTTATTCTTCTGTGTTTTCTTATCTCACTGCGAATAAAACAGTTTAAAACAAAACTTATTTCCTCCTATAAAAGTTATGCCACCATGTATCGTTTTATATTAAACGTTATTATAAAAAAAACAATTCATCCGATTAATTTTAAATGGCAAAAAAATTATACCCACTTTCAACGCTTCCCCCCTGAACTATATGGGGGTTTTCAAATTACTGTCTGACATTCAACCCCGCAGCATTAATAGAGAATTCCCAAGTGATGAAACCATAGCGATTGCATAGAGAAATGGCTGATGGCACATCTTCTGTCTAACCTCCCCCCCCCTCCCCCCCCATGGCCTACCGGTCGTTCATTCCCTTGTCTCACTCACAGTACGGCCGAGCGTAAATATACGTTTTGTTCCAGGTTAGTTTAGTATAATATAGTCAAGGCGTAAAAATGTGATGGTTTTTTTATTCCAAACTATATTTTAAAGTCAGACTGGAGAGAAAATCAGAAGCGACTGCAGCTTTCCCGGTTGATATATTCATAGCTCGTGGTGGTGAGTTGTGTAACGAATTGTTGGCTGAGGATGTAAACAGGACGCTGAAGAATGGTATAAAAGCATGCGCCCAGCCATAACCTATAAGCTATATATATTATATATATATGTGTGCTTTTAATTCTTTTGTACAAAGTTTGTTGGAAATTTTGCAAGTTTCCTGCCCCTCCTTTTTATTGTATTATTGTACAATTTTTAAATTATTCACTTGTGGTTGAAACTGTTTTTTATAAGTCACTTTTATGAATTTCTGCTATTAGTTGATAATATATGTCGATATAGTAAAATAACTAGACCCATCGATACATATTATCAGACGAAACATGAAATTTTAAATGTTTTGTAAAGTTTTTTATCGATATGCATAATTAATCGAACAAATTAACTTTTAATTAAATATTTGGTAATATATAGAACTTTGATTACTATTATTAATGTTAGTAATTTATTTTTAATAATATATTTAATATTATGTTTGTTAAAATAATCATTTTATATTTTAAATACTAATTATACTAACTATGCTCCAATAATATGATTTTAATTGTTAGATTTTTTAAAAGTAATTTTTCATAAATATTGATTTTTAAAGTTAAATTGGTGAATAATTATCGATTTATACACTTTAAAATAAATATAAAAATGACTTTTTCTCTAGAGTTAGATACGATAGATATTTGTCTGACTGCAAAATTTAAATTTTATGTAATTGTGAGAACTTGATGAATGTAAATGTGTGACTTTAATGAATGTAAATATGAACCTTGTTAAATGTAAATGTGTGACTTTGATTAATGTAAATGTGTGACTTTGATGAATGTAGATGAGTGATTTGATGAATGTAAATGTAATCCTTGTTGAAGGTAGATGTGTGACTTTGATGAATGTACATCTGAGACCTTGATGAATGAAGATGGGATATCTTGAAGAATTTAGATATATAACCTTGAAGAATTTAGATATGTAACCTTCATGAATGTAGATGTGAGACATTTATAAATGTAAATGTGAGACCTTGCTGAATAAAGAAATGAGACGTTCATGAATGTAGATGTGATACTTTGATGAAAGTAGATGTGAGACTTTCATGAATGTAGATAAGAGACCTTGAGGAATGTAGAATTGAGATTCTGATGAATGTAGATGTGGGACTTTAATAAATATCGATGTGAGACTCTGATGAATGTAGATGTGAGACTAATTAATTAATCTTAATTACTATCATTTAAAAAATAAATACATATCCATTTGATACCATAGACCAATACATTTTATTTTTACAAAGCTGCAAAGCCAATATATACGCCATAAATTAAAATTTAGTGAATGTGACAGTGAAATAAAAATATTTATGGATTAATTCTATATTAATATTGATCAATGTTTGTTTATACGAGCACATAACATCTATATTTAGATATCAAATCAAAGGTACACGTACAAATTTATCAATCTAGATAATTGTTAAAAGTAAATAATCATAATTTATACTTATTGTGGCTGTTCTTTTAGTATAAAAGGAATCTTAAACAAATGCCATGAAATACCTGAATCTACC
Source organism: Coelogynopora nodosa (assembly GCA_034780555.1). Taxonomy (NCBI): domain Eukaryota; kingdom Metazoa; phylum Platyhelminthes; order Proseriata; family Coelogynoporidae; genus Coelogynopora; species Coelogynopora nodosa. The sequence continues at coordinate 15,042 of JAUZND010035981.1, forward strand.
GCATATCCAAAATATGACGTCACTTAATAAATGTTAAAAAAGTATCTAGAAAAATAATTAATTACTCACCTTTATTTGCCCCTCTTTGCTTTCTATGTAGCAATTATAGATTTAAATTTTCTGCATTACATTAATTAGATATATACTATACCATCATACTGCACAACAGTGAAAGTATGTAAATTGAAAAACCTAATAATGAAACATAATAGTTAAAAAATAAAAAGTGTCAAATGTTTCACTTATGATTAGCATGAACAAGGGGAAATGTTTGTATATTTACAATGGGGGAGGGGGGTAGAATATTTGTTAGACATAATTATTAAATATTATTTCAATTAGGTTATTATTTCTTACAATCTTATAATGATGGGATAACTATTTTATAGTAACATCCAGTGGTAAACCAATTCCAGCCTCCCTAAGAATTCCTTCTTATCAACATATAGCCTGTGTTTACATATAATAAATATAATACGGTTTTAATACATATTTCATATATATTAGCGGAAAAAATAAACTAATTGTAGACATTTTTTGAAAATTAATCTCTCATCTGACCAAACAAGACTGATTAATTTTATTTTCTATTCATTATAATTGTTTTAACTTTTATTTATTTTTTCAAAACAATATCAATGCTAAGTTGTCTTAATTTAAGCTGCGTATACTTTCCAATTTCAGCAATATGTCTCTAATGCTTAGAATTGTTCTCAAATTGTGTTCTACTAAAATAATATCCTCAGTTATCTTAATTATTATTTTCGTAAATGTTTTTTCTATACATTATGCTTTGTTTTGCATCTTGTAACATATTCTTTAATGCAGAACCATTAATTTGTAATGTGTCATTTTGATAAGTAAAAATAGAATAGCATAAATTGAAAGTAACTTTTTTAAGAGTTTTATATATTAAACCATATTTTATAGAAATAATAGTAATTTGTAAACATAAGTTTTATGAATATAACGAACCATTATTTTAGCAAAAATCCATTTTATTTCGTTTCTAAAATAAAATAAAATACACTATTCAACATTAAAATAAAGACAAAATTTATTTAGATTTTTTAAACATGTGTACTGAACTTTAATTTGTTTACCATAAAAATGTTTAATTAATTTATTAGCACAGAATTATAACTTTTTTATCAATCAAAATATAAATGACTTTTAAAAAATCTATGTGTATAATTCGTTTACTCGTAGGTATAGCAATTAAACAAACTGAATTGAAAAGATAGTATATTTATTATGTCTTAATTTCGAGAATTAGAAACAGACATTTTAATCTTGTTAGGTAAACATGATATAATTTAAAATTTAAACTTCTATATTATTCTTACGATGATTACTTTACAATAATACACTAACATTTTTATATAAAAATAAAATCCTACATACATATGTGTTGCATCCATAAAATTAAACAATAGTAACAAACGTAACAACTATAGAATTGGTAATTTAAAAAATTGACTAATATTTTTACCCTATATATATATATAAGATGTTTCAGGAAAATGTTAAATACAACCTAATAAATAGAATAGCAAAATAAATTGTGTTTCACATTATGTCGGTAATGTTATATTTCATGTGTAATACTTATGCGTTATTATTGCGTTGTACAAATAATTGAATACACTATAAAAAATGATATCTTTTCAAATAATAGTTTCGATGAAAAACAATTAAACGTTACTTATGGAATATGTATCAATAAAACACGAATTTGCTCATTTTAAATTCAAAAGATGTAGAAAAACATCTCAAAAAATATTCCTAAAATAAATATATTTAAATACTGATTATTTCCCAGCAAAAAATGCAGTTCATATGATTTATATTATAACGATTGTTAACTGGCTATCTAGATGTATAGGCCTTGTAATGTTTTAAATCTATAATAGTCGCATACTTCCTTTATATATGATGCAGTAAATTCTGATTGTTTATTGACACTTAAAACCATATTTGCGAACAAATGTTTTAATTGAAATGATGGTTTAAATGTTTTAATTACTGCGCGATCAATTTAGAATTTCATTACTATATATCATTTACATCGATTTAATTAATTTACATCGATTTAATTAATTTTCATCGATTTAATTAATTTACATCGATTTAATTAATTTACATCGATTTAATTATAGTAAAATACTCATATTTTAGATAGGATTAAATATTGTAAACGACCTGGATTATCGGCTTTTAAACTATCAATATGCCTCTTGCTTCGACACTCGTACATTGTGATATTTTAACAATGTCAATAAAGGTAGTTATTGTATTCATAAAGTGCTACAGAAATAATGCATTAATATTAAAAACTAAAATTATCTATTACTGTATACTATATTTAACATAAAGATTGTAGTCAACATATTCAAGCCCACATATAAGAATAAATAAAAATTCTTTTTGTTATACATTCTAAATTGATTTTATGAAGTTAAGTTTTAAGTGAAAATAAGAGTTAATAAAGTGTTACATTTTCGTCTTGTTTCTAAATTTAGTAAACAAACAGTAAAAACATTGTTACATATATATAGAGTGTCTGGAGGTAATCTCAAAAAGGTGTGCATGAAAGTTAACTGTTATACAAACTGAATTAAAATCAAAAATATATTTTGAAATGAGTATTCAAACAATATTAAAAGATAACATATTCTACGTAAATACAATTAAATACTTATGCACACATAAACATGATTTAATGTCTTCAAGTTATACAATTAAAACAATGATAATATGCTAAATTACAAAATATAAACATTGCGAAAATCTTTTATAATTACAAAATTTCGTGTTGCAAATACTCATACTCGAAACGAACTTGTCTAAAGTATTACTCAATTATTCCGAAGTTCGTCCTTAACAACAGTAAATACATTTCTATAAATTCGAGTAAACTCGCTGGCAAAGACTTGACACGAGTACTCTCCGGAGTCCGAATCACGGACCGACTCAAACACCAACTTAGTATTAGATTCCAGCATGTGTATCCGCGGGATGTAACCTTTGGTGATTCTTTTGGCATCCTTGTACCAAGTGATCTCCATTATAACCGTCTGCTTAGACGACGGAATGCAGGTCAACGTCAAGCGGGAACCTTCAGGCACGAATCCAATCGGACTTATTTTTATGAAACCGCCGTGACGAATTTGCCATTCCTTGAAGAGTTTAATTATGCTCGTCTGTTCCGCATAGCTCTGCGAATTGTGGGCCCGGCAGATGTAGACGTACTCACTCCTGGTTCCAATTTCATTCAACTGAAGCAAACTACTGTCGTATAGGTTGGCTTTTGAGTCGCGAATCGCGCTTCTGTTTCCAGTTTTGCGGTCTTGTAGAAACCAGTTCACTTTTGGCTTGGGGCGACCACGAGCGTCGCAAAATAGGAAAACCGTATTTCCAGGATGAGTGCGAATTCGAATTATGGAGTTAGCAATGTAGACGGGTTCATACGTGACCTGTTCAATAGATAAACAAAAGAAGAGGCATTTGAAAGTAATCATCACATTAACGAAAATTTGAAAAGATATATACACTGAGATCATGACAAGCATTATGCTTGTTATTATTGGTGGTTCAAATCAAGTTAAGAGAGAAACAAACACAATATAATTACGCCAATGTTCACTCAGTAACATTGTTCGGATTATTTATTTTGAGTGTTTAACTGCCAATCTGCCAATTATTTATTTTAATTATATTGTTTAATGTATTAAATTATATGTATATTAAATAAAAACATTTACATAATAAAAAAAACTATTATTTATGTAACGTTCAATATCATTCATACTTATATAATACGAATTTATTTCAATGTTATTTTATCATATACCTATAAAATTAATATCAGAGAAAAATTCTAATTTTTGATCACAAAATATTATATTAAAACAGAATCAACCATAGTTAATAAATCAATGGAAAAATCTTGAACGTAATGCTATACATTTATATAGACTTTCAAAATGTTAAATTCCAGATCCAAACATACATTTAAATAAAGATTTAAAGAACTGTGATTGCTTTATCGAATTATGAATAAACGCAATGATAATGGTTATTTATCAATCATATTAGTCCTGTAACCCAGCAGGTAGGTCATTTTAAGGAAAACTGCTGGTCATTCTATAATTACTTTTATATTTCTATTCTGTTTGATCCAGTCTCCTTCGATGATTCTGAGATCAATGTACTTATTCTGAAAACTGTTAGTAACAAAGTATGCGTCCACCGATTGAAACTGTCTTATCAAATTTGAAAAAAGTGTTTATAGTAGGCGTTAATTCAGAACTTAAATCACTCCAACATGATACTACTAATTGCACAAATTAAATTGTTGAACTCTGTGAATTTACTATATATACTGTTGTTTACTTGTTGAACTCAAGGTTAATATCTGATTTTTTTAAAAATAAACAGGTATATAAATAATGTATTATACATCATTTTAAAGATGATCGAAGTTATTTATTTAACAATATATTTATAAATTGTATATAGTAGTATATGCATGAATCAATAATTTCTCTGAAACATTGTTCACGAATATTCTTACATTATTCACTCCAATAATGTTAGACTCTTGAACTATTCTAATCTTTCATAATGATATGCAAAGCAAAACTGATATAAATTTCATATATCACAAAGTACGCCACTCAATATATAGGGTCATCAAAGTATCACACCTATTTCACGATCAAAAGGGGCATTTTTCTACTAATTGCAACTTCAATTATAAGAGACTTTTTCTTAAACAAGGAAAACTGTTATTCAACTATTGATCAGAAGGTGTAAACATCTTGGCAAGCTTGTGAGTCTTTCTCCTTTTTATCCCCCCCCCATTTTTCTACAAGTTCTCCTCCCCTATTTCGCCCCGTTACTGGATGTTTCAAACGAAAGAAGGCGCGAAATTTGAACAAACAAGCTTCGTAACCTGTTTCCTTATATATTGATTGCTGTGTGGTGAAATTGAGGGGAAATGAGTGTTGTCAGAGGAAGCATAGAACAAAAGTGCTCTTCGTGACAGGGACTGTGCAGTGTTGGACAAGAGCACTACGTGCCATACTTTGAACAGGGCAATCATGGGATAGTGTTGCTATTGTCAGCGTCTTGCACAGATATTAATATGACATAGGATTTGATTGACGATGTAAGCGAACTGTTGTAGATAAAACTATAACACTTATTATAAAACGAAAAACGAAATCACCCATTTATATTAATGTGTTTAAATGTCTGTAAAAAGATTACAGTAGTTAATGTAGAGAGGTAATACATGTAAATTACCATATTTATATAATATATTTTCTTAAACGTATATGGTTATATATTTGTTTGGAACATATACCGGAATATATTGAATTTTACAATTTATTTACTTTTTAATTAATTATTATGTGTACGATTGTAATTATATAACTTGTTTCGGGAGGTTCGATCACACATCCAACAATCATTTAAAAAATGTAAATAACAGATTAATAATTTTTAATTTATACTTAATTTACTATGTAAAAATTAAATTTTGATGATAATTTTAGTTTTCATTAAAATGTTGATGATAATGTATAACATTCCAGTCCAGAGTTATACATCATATATGTGGAGATTCGAAGTCAAGTTATTAAATCACATTGTATTAGTTCAAGAGTATAAATAAACATATAATACCGACTGAACAAACTATTGCAATGTTTTAAGATGTTGGTTGACTTGTAATTAGGTTATTCGCAACTTCCTCCACTTCTAGATTTCTTCAAACAGAAAATAAATATAATACGTTGATGCGGGTAATATTTGATACTAAAAATCTAGGTCCCGCAGAATATGTAGATTAATCAATTAAGGAAATCTAACTAACTAACCCTAACTTAACTAACTAATTATCGAGATAAAACGTCCAATCTAAATCGATAAATCAGCCTAAGCAATCAGCTGACCTACCGACAACCACCCATTGTTGTTAATTTAGTAGGTGTCTAATATATTGTAATCTTGAAACAGAACTTGAAAAATATGTGATTAAAAAAGATCCTTATTGAACCGATAATAGTAAATGATAATATTATATTCCATTCCCCTCAACACCACCACAAAAAGGACCATAAAGTATCAATGCGACTGTCAAGTAAGAAACCAAATTTTATAATAATATCAAAATGGTTTAAAGGAAAAAACAACATTCGTGCCTAAACTCCAGAAAGGTCTAACAAAATAAATATGTTATCATCAAGTCACAAATAGTAATTATATACTGTAAATGTTTACAATCCAAACATAGCTTTTATTCTTTGTAAAACAGGCCTGGAGTGATAATATGATAATTCAAACCTAACCTATCAATTCCAAAAAATAAGAAGAATAACTGGGGGACTGGGAACAGGCCGGATCATAAATAATAATTAGAACACGTGTAACAGTATATATTTATAATAAAAAATATAAAAATAGTCGTCCGGAACTTTGGATTCTCATGCGACCCTCATGCGACCATCATGCGACCCTCATGTGACTCTCATGCGACCCTTACTATCACGAGAAACAAACATATAAAGGGAATGGCAAAAACTAAATGTTAAAAAAACTAAAACTGTTTTAAAAAATTTAATATAAATATACACTTAAAAATAAAAATAAAATGAAATATAATATAATAATTCAAGTTTCCTAATAGTGATTAATTTAAATAACATTAATTTAAAAATAAAATTATTATTACCATAAGTATTACATTTTATTGTCATTACAAACCTCTCTGGAATCATATACTAAAATTAATTAGAAAGCTTCACTTGAAAAAAGTCTGAAAGAAAGTGTATAAAGGGACAACTTACAAGTACAACGCACCAACTTCATGTCAGAAACACGTAGAAACTAGAAACCGTTACCAGTTTCTTGTAGGTGGACC
>JAUZND010035992.1:0-21972 GCA_034780555.1 Coelogynopora nodosa
ATATGTGTCCATCCGAAATGGTGTATTTGTGACTCCTAACATATGAATCCCAATTATCTTCACTGTATTACAAAATGCTAAGCAGTACTAAAGATTATGAAATGACGAAATTAGGTTTTGATTATTTTGAATTCAAGAGGATACTTTTAAGCGATGAGAACATCGTCTTAAAAACAAATTATTATTTTATTTTATTTTATAAGAAGTGCAACAAAATAAAAATAGTGTGTTATGCAGATAACTTAATTTGAATTGATGATTAATAATGATTATTGAATACATATTTGTATAATTTTGATTAATTGAATAATTAAATAATCCAATCAAAAAATGTTAAATAATATTGTTAGCGACCTAAATATACGGCAAGAACATAGATAGTTAAGAGCATCGAGATATAAACGTGGTTTATACTTTAACTCATATCTATACTCTGAAATAAGATCGACGAATAGAAATTAAGTGTTAACATGATTCTTATAGCAATTAAAAAATGCATTTTATACAACAGGCGGCTTGTATATATATACAACAGGCGGCTTATATACACGTTGGCGACATGGATACACAATTAAAAAGAACCCAATGATTCGTATTTTAACACCATGAAAGTATAGAACATTTTAAAATGTAATTTAATAATAAGAGTCTGTTCTCATACTTAGTAGATATTACTCGGTCTACCATGTGGGACATACATAGAGTTGATAATATAGTAGATGTTATCACGGTGACTCTAACTAATATAATAAAATGTGTCACTTTTATTTGAGGTTATCTAGGGAGGCTAAGGTACTCAGGATATTATAGAACGCAGCTGCGTATTGCAAAAAGGATTTATAAATTTGACTTGACGAACGAGTTTCAGCCATTAAAAGACGAACTTTATTCTGATTGAATTAATACCTACAAATTAGAATTTTGTTTCATTCTCAGATGTTACTCGCGTAACTATATTAGATAAAAGGTACTGCTTCATAAGTGCATATTACGTACTCTTTCCAATCTCCGTAATTATTTAATACTGTCTGTATCATGACGTGCTATGGTTGATAAAAGAGTCCTGCGTTGCAACGTAAGATTTTATTTAATTAAATTTAAAAAAAACACTTTTTCATTTGTATTATTTAATACTATTAAACTAGATACGTCGTTATAGATTAACCTATTTTCCTAATAATTAATTTATCTCCATAGGAAAATTGCCGAATTTTGTTTTTGCATTCCCATAAAAAGTATCTTAAAGTGCAAAAAATATCCAAGGTATGTTTAACTTGTATGACGTTATAAGGGTTTTTGATAACAAAACATTAATTTACATGTTAGATATATTTTGTCAACGATTTTTGTTGTTGCTAAAACAAGATCTGGTTTATTTTAACAATTATTATTAGTCACTATATGTGACTCGTTTACTGTATGTGACAGGGATCTCGAAAGCAATCTTCAATAGCAATCAAAGCATTTGTTATTATCACATTATCGTTTAGATGTCATCAAATCAACCAATTTTCCGAAAGACTATAAAACCAGTTTTTCTCTTCAAACTTTGACAATTGTTTAGAAAAATTGAGATAATATTCAATACTTATTTATTTCAGTCAGTAGGGGTGTTAGAATTTATGAATAATGAAATGAAACGGATACTTTTTAAAAACCCACCCCTGCCACTGCCGTTTCCCAGTTATGCCTTACGTGGATTGATTAATTAAACCGAAAATGAATATGAACAGTTATATAATTAATGACAATAAATTACAATAAAACATATCGTTTTTAAATTACGAATATTATAATAACTCCAATACAACTTTTGTGAAAATGTTCACCGATCGATTATAATACGATGGATGATGTGTTCTTGTTGTAAGGATAAAATATACTAGTATTTGTGGGTTGTAGGTGGGATTTGAATATTCATTGAAAGGCGGCTGTAATATTATAATTACTATTATTTTATCAGATTTTATTATAGATGTAATGTTTCTACATAGGACAGATTCATTTAGTTGATTAATTTGTAGACAATCTACGAGGTCGCACCCATGAGTACAACTATATTGTGTTCTCATTTGTGGACAATCTACGTGGTCGCACCCGTGACTACAACTGTCTTGTGTTCTCATTTGTAGACAATCTACGTGATCGCACCCGTGAGTACAACTATCTTGTGTTCTCATTTGTAGACAATCTAAGTGGTCGCCCCCGTGAGTACAATTATCTTGTGTTCTTATTTGTGGACAATCTACGTGGTCGCACCCGTGACTACAACTATATTGTGTTCTCATTTGTGGACAATCTATGAGGTCGCACCCGTGACTACAACTGTCTTGTGTTCTCATTTGTGGACAATCTACGTGGTCGCACCCGTGAGTACAACTATCTTGTGTTCTCATTTGTGGACAATCTACGTGGTCGCACCCGTGAGTACAACTGTCTTGTGTTCTCATTTGTAGACATGAAATAAAACATGTATGGTGCCAGGATATCAGTCGTGAAATATGTGAAAATCTTGTCAATTCAATGCCTCGTCGAGTGGTTGCTGTATTGAAGAACAAAGGTTTTCCATCAAAGTATTGAGATATTACTGTACCTACTTAACAATATTATGTTTGTCATACACCAACATTGTAAATAACTGCTTTTTAATAATAAATTTGATGATATATGGAAAAAAAATTATTATAAAATTTCGAGGTGTTGCTAAACTTTTGATATCATTTAACTAATATACTTGCATAATACTTTTGAAATTCAAACATTTACAAATAATATCTATCAGAGCAGTTGCGAGATTTGAATGCATCTAATAAATATAGAATTATGGGTTTTTCAGTTCAAATATTTTTACATCAAAAGGAATTATAGAACAAACATTATTTTGAATGTAACGCCCACTACGTTTATAGTTTTTTCTTATTTTGATCATTTCAGATGACTCAATCAAAGTCTTGCATTGAACAACACATTGAAGAAAGTTATGATCAGGTGAAAAAAATTGTATTTTAAGTATATAACGTCATGTGTGTATCTAAAATATTATTTATATCCATACCTAGTCCCCTGCAAATGTTTTTCCTTTTTTACTTTCTATATACGTGATTATATTATGTTTTTGGTAAATGTTTTCTAAATTTTTTAAATAATTTGTTATACTATTTCGGGATGACTTTTGTCACGTTTTACATCTTGAATATAATTATAAATCTCTAATACAAGGGAAAATCTTTTTGATAATTTCAAAAATTATTTTTTGCAACAACAAAAAAGTATGCAATGCGTTCATATTTTTTCAGAATTAAATTAAATTGGAATTTTAGTTTATTTAATATTATTAATTTTCTAAGGTTTGCTACAGTAAATGATGCATGATGTTTTACATGTTAACATTTTTAAAAAGATATGTTAATCTATTAATATTGACATAATGCGATTTGTTGATTCCCATTTCTCAATAATGACATATTAAAAGCTTTTGAATGTTGGTTAAAATCCATTATTTCCACTTTCCATTACTTAATGGCCTTATAGTTTGCGTAGTGTTGTTTTGAGATATTAAAATAAAGTCACCACATTTAGTAACTGGGAGGTACATTGTAACGAAAAGTGATACGATTAAATCTAAAACTGGTTTCATACTTCACCGTGAAGGCCTATATTTAACAAAATTAAAAGAAAACATTTCGAAAATTTTACTTGTTTCCTTTTCGCGCTATCAAAATAATATCAACAATATAACGATTATATACTGTACAATATATATATATATGTATAGGTATATTCTTTAATTGTATGTATTGCAAAACGTTTTCAATTAATGACCAGTGTATATATATATTTTATTTGTGCTGATTATCGATTTTAAATAGGGTAATAAGTTTTTAGAAAAATATATTTGAAAATCAATTTAGGATATATTATAATTAAATTATCTTTTAGTATATTGTGTATTTTATTGAATTGTTGAAAATTGTTTGAAAAAAGTTACAAATAGTATCTTATTGAATCCTATTAATTACGATTTATTTAAAAAGTATGAGAATCCATTGTAAGTTTAATCTGTATGATGAAATCAATATTACTTAATTTAGAGAAAGCAAAGTTTTTTCAACAAGAATGGTCTAAAAACATTTTTTCAATTAAAGTTTTTCTTGAAATATCTCAAACAATGTCATAAACAAAAATATACATTTATTATTGTAATTTTGTATTTATTGTAAATGTATTGTAATGTAATTTCTTTAATTTCTATAATTAATTATAAATTAATCAAAATACCATAACATTGCATTTTATAATGATAACATCGTTGATGTTAAATTGTTAAGATTCTAAGATGCATAATTGATTATATGAATATGATTACAAAAATCACAGAGATTTGAAGAATTAATGTTTTATATATATAAACTTTTATTTATTTATATTAATCCAGTACTGATGAAACAACTACATCTAGCAAACATAATTTAAATATTTTAATTAAACAATTTTGTTTCTACGGTTTGATATCGAACTTATAGTAAAACATATTTTCACTATTAAATTTACGTCTTTTTTAAAGACTTCGAAAATAGTAAGCACTCGTGCTGCGCTAATTACAGTACAATAAAAATGTAATACATATTAATCCATTCAATGCGATTCCTATATTAAATATTCACGCTTTAGGTCACTACACTAAATTTGGAGAAATATTTTTCCTTAACACTAAACAACAGAAACGTTGTATACGTGTATGCATAGCGTGTTTAATCAATCATTTTGAGATGATGTTTTGCTCTTTGCGGTAACCACAATAATACCACACAACTTCCTCAAAATTCACAGCAATTTGTATTATATTATATCATGTTATTAACATATCTGGTGAAATTGTTTTTCCAAATTAAAACAAAAAAAATATCGGCTTACTTGCCAAGACATTATCAAGATTATATTCTAATATATCTTAGTTTTAATTAAGTGTTGTCCTATTTTTAGTTTAAATTTCTAACCATATATATTTGGTCAGAAACCCAAATTGTCAATATCTTTCACTTGTTACCAAGAACTTACACACATCTAACAACTAAAGAAATAAACATCCAATCTAACAATCAATTTGATATAAAACAATAAATAAACATGTTTCTATTTAAATCAGCTTATTATTATTACAAAAATAATTTTTGTGTGCTAATTTATGCGTTAAATATGCTAAAACAAAATAGTAAATATTCTAGTGAACGGGCTATTGTCATTTTCAAATATTTAGCGTCAATTTAGCCCGTTTGGATCTAAAATCCCCTCCGAATCTTTTTTAGCTGTTACATGTGTGTACGTTCTTGGTAACAAGTGAAAGATATTCACAAAATTGCGTTTTTGACCAAATATATATTGTTAGAAATCCAAACTAAAAATAGCACAAAACATAATTAAAACTAAGATACATCTGAATATAATCTTGATAAAGTCTTGGCAAGTAAGCCGATATAAATATTTTTTTGTTTTAATTTGAAGAAAAAAAATTCACCAGATATGTTAAACATTTATTTAATGAAACCCATGTAGTTAGATTGTTTACTTCAAGTCAAGTGACTGCTTTAAATTGTATTATAATGCTTTAAGAATAATATTTTTATATTATTTTTAATATTGAAAAATAGCACATTAATGCACTTAATAGCACACTTTGATGTTTGGTCAAAAGCACTCATTTAAAATATTATTTTTATATAAATAATATTAATGAAAAACAAAGTCGTCATACTAAAAGGTTTTTTTTGTTTCCTCGACATGAATGTATTATTAAAAACTTGTAGCCTGTAGAATTTATTCCAATTATAACGTACACTTTTTTTTGCTCGTCATGTTTTGTTGTCGTGATTTTTCGTGTTCATTATAGTTTCATTTGAATAGGTTATTGAGAGACACATTAATTTAAAATGAAAATCTACATAACAAATAGAAATAATTATCCCAATCATGAAAAAAATTAATAAATTGAAATAAAATTGAATTTATCATTTTTTACAAAGTAAAATTCGTTTAATACCTTTATGTTTTGCAACATAAAATGGACCACCCTCCGAACTAGCTTTCTGAAAAAGATCAGTAGAACAAAATTACTAAATAAAAGAACTTTTGTAACAAGATAACTAATTATAAATGTAGAACATTACGATTTTCATTTAAATGTTTTCATTAAAAAATTTCATTAAAGCTTTCCTAAAAAGCAATAAAGCTTTTTAAAATTATATTGTAATAAAGACAATAAGATAGCTAGGGTAAATTCTATAATATTTGTCATAAAAATTGTTGACGATTCTAATGCTACCGAATTATTATTTTACAAATTAGAAACATAAAAAAATATGTCACATGTAAAATTTGACGATCGAAAGCAATATATTAAAATGCTTTTTTTTGTTATGAGGTAAATAATTTTTTTAAATGTTATTAAACAAATTAAATGAATATATTCAACTAGCTTTAGATGACGTATTTTTATAGGATACAATAATTTATTTTTTATTTCTTGTGTACGATGTCTTTTTGATCAATTTGCAAATTTTAGATATACATTTAGAAGTTCCGTAATGTTATGTTATTTTTCTAAAATGTCTAAGTCATAAACAAAAGGAAAACCTATATATTATTTCCGACAAAAATGAGGCGCGACAGAAATTATATTATTTCATAAATATTATTAATTATTTACAGATACTTTAATAACGTTAATATTAAATGTCACAGAATAAATCATATGACATATTTAATGAACAATCAATTAATTGGCATTAATATTCATCCATTTTTCCTTAAAAAAGTTATTTCGACTGGTTACATTTCCAATTGTTCAATTGTATAAATTATTAAATTTCAATGTTGTCGTCAACAAATTGAGGGGTCAGACAAACATTTTCTTGTGGAATGATGATTGTTTATACTATTGTATCTAATGGAACAAAATTAGACTCAATAAACAGGACATTGTGAAAAACATATTTTCAGTGTGTAGTTATTTTGTCTTACAGTTCCAAAGAGGTGTGAGGATTTGCAAAGCAAAGCAAACAATAATATACATACCTATCTGTAAATGCAGCCCTGTAAATGTTACTCACAAATATTTGGCTAAAGGGGAACCAAAATAAGGCCACAGGCGGAACATAACATGTTTATTTAAAAATTGATATTTATAATATATTTTAGTTCACTTGTTCACAATCAAAACAACGACACTATACGTATATATGGCGTTAAAAACAATTAAACATTGTTATCTTATAACATTTTATTCTCCACGGGCTATTTAGAGAAACAACATTTCAACAGTTTATAAATTATTTTAAAAAAATCGTCGCACATTTACCGGATCAAAAATTTATAATTATTTAAAAATCAATTTCTTTATTTTTTATACTTATTGCTTGTTCCGTTTTATTGTTTCTCTTTTGGATTATAATGTTTTAATTAATTTTTTCCCTGTCTCTAAGAAGATACTACTTTTTTAAGGTAGTATTTATATTACTCTGTTTGATTGAAAGTTTAATCAAAATCCAAGTTCCGTTAATTCTTTTTAATATATAGATAAGATACGATAATTTAGCACACATAATCTAATACAATAAATTTCATCGTTCATAAATTTCAACGTTATTTACCAAATCTGCTACCCACGTATATCGAGATATCCCACTGCTGCCTACACGCAACATATTATTTACATTGAGAAAGTAAATTGATGTTTTACATAAAGTATGGTTTAGTATTACCGGCTTGTTTGACTACATCTTCTAACTATACTACTTCTTACTATAGTTCTAGTAAACTTCTACCTCGAGGGAAAAGAACAGCAGCAGTAGTTTATTTTAACACGTTTATAAATATATAAGAATAAACTAGATAAAGAATACATTAGTAAATTAGAGGAGTAAATTATCACATTCTATTCAATTCCTTAACACCAACACAAAACAAAATTAAAAATAAAATTAAAAAAGAACCAGAAATTATCAGGACAGTTTAAATTAAAAAAAACTACATTGATGACTAAACTCCAGAAAGGTCAAGCAAAAGGAACCTGTTTTTATCAAATCACAAGTATTATTTATTAAAAAAATTTACAATCCAAACAAAGTAAAATATATTACATAGTATCTAATGTAAAACAGATCTGGAGTGTTAAGATGGCAAGTCAAACCTGTAGACTTAAAAGAAAGCCTGTTAAATACAAAAAAGTGGAAGAATCGGAAGTAGTAATTTCAACTTCATCATCTTTTGTCATCATAAACATTTTCTTCTTTTCCGCCATCATCAAATTCAAGTAATTTCCTGCATAATAGTAATTTGTAAGAATTAAAATTAAATGTACCAACATTATTATCAATATGTTTAAACTTACATGTAAAATTTCTATTATTTCAAATTAAAAAAATAAAAATTTATATACATATACATATACATATGATCCTTTAAAATTGTGTTTGTACATTACAATTTTTTTAAGATGGACACATTTAATAAACGTATGAAATGTATAGTGTCGAGTAAATGGGATAACCTCTTATTTTGAGGTCGCTCGGGGCGCTACTTCCATATTTAAAATTGTTATTTGTTATTTCAAAAAATATAATGTATTTATGATATATGTGTGTATCCTACATATTTATACATAATATGGAAGTCTCTTCTCCAATCAAGTCTTATCGTCATTGTTGAAAGTTAATAGACCAACGCCCTCAACAGCACTTGAATGAAAAGGCGGGTTTAACGATCGGTTGTTGACATTCATAGAGGATGAAATGCACCAAACTAATATTTATATTTATAAAAAAGTGCGCTAAGTGATTTGTGAGTTTTCGTATTAATACAATACCATGTGTGTGCAATTGAATAATGCATCTTCCAAGTTGTCTATGTAGGAAGGGTTTTCTCCATCTTGTAAAATGGACACTCATCAATTCATGACAGTTAATACTGCTAACTCTACTGTATTATGCAGAAATATATAATGATGAATTAATAAAATGGTACATTTCACACTATTATATTAATTTACCAGTATTTATGAGAGCAATGTGACTGTTTTGGCAGAATTTAGCGAGATAGAAGTTCATACAAAAAAATGTATATTATTAAGAGGGTGTCTGGCACAATATTCATTTGAAGGTATGGTTGTGGGGGTAGAAGTTAGCGTGACAGGTAGTGTTGGGGGTTAGTGGAAGGTAGAGAGGATTACCCAGTATTGACATAACTACTACTACTCTCTGTAAGCAAAATTAAATAAAGATGATGCTGAGCTTAGAATCTAAAGATAAATCTAATAAATAGTATGTCTTAATAACCAGTGGCTGATTCTAAGTGAGTTTAGAGAATAATTTATTCATTTAAAATCTTTTTAGAAATAAAAACAAATTTAAATATGTCTGCAAACTTTCCAAGACAAATTAAATTAGATTAAAATCATTGATGTTGATCTTTCAGATCATCTTCGATTTTGACCTTTATACTTAAAATTCGTTATAATATATAACAATCCACTTCTGGGGTTCTTTCGCTTTCAAATTGATTTATTTTTCTTCATTTTAGTCAATAAAACTTGTTAAAAAGATTCTATAAACCAATAATATCTAATAATATGTAAAAAATACAACCAATTAATTAGAAACGTCAATTTTTTTCCAACAATTTCAAAACAACACCAATGATAATGAAAAATCTTTGTTGGATACTTCATTGTTATATATAACATATGAAATGTTGTGACATTTCAGTATTTAATATCTAAAGAAACATTTTTGCTGTAATGGGGTCACACTGAAAATATGCAAATCATGTAATATATTGTATTTTAGAAGTACGTATTCTCCAAAAATTCTAATTATTATTGACATAGTCCAATTGTAATTGTATATTTATTACATAATTTCTTAATTATATATATACATATACATATCATTTTATTTATGAGAAAAGTATAAAATAAAATTAGCAAAACATAAATTAGAATTAAAATTAATTTTTAAAAACAATACATATATATAAAGAAAAGAAGAAAAAAACATAAATATTCTGACAAGTCAAAACATTTAATAAGTTATAAAGAAGGAGAATATTTAAAAAACTGAATTTGAATGAAATCAATAAAATCGTCTTCTGTAATTTTAATTACAAGTTAGAATTATAATTAGGATAGAAAAACTAATTTTCCTATTTACAAAATGGTTAACTTTGACGTTTCAATTTTATAACTCTTTATCCACAGATCACCAGAAAATAACTGGACGTAACATACTGATGAAATACATTTATAGATTAGAAAATAAAATGTCAAAATATGTGAATCAGTTGAATATCACGCTTCAGATTAATTCTGTTTATTTAAATTATGCTAAATTTTACAGTAAATGAAACTAGATAAACATATAAAAACATATACATTTCAAAATAAGTAACTATGAGTCATTTATTATTGTATAGATATAGTTGCGGCTATATAGACGTCAACTTCTCGTTATTTCTTGTCCAATACTGAAAATGATTATTCTTAATTTCCTCCACAAAACTGTTGTTGCCATGACGGCCATACTTTCATTACAATATGATTTAATGTATTTCCTATATGCGATGCTATAGACTGTTCAGCTTACTTTGTGCATTTAGTTAATTAAAATAAATGATGAATGACCTAATTATAAAATTTTTAGATATTTACCAGGTAGTGTAATACCTCATTTAAATTTTAAATCTTAGAGATTTACAAGTATGCCTTTTTTATTATAATTCTAGATATGTTCACACTGAACCCTTTGGTCCGCCATATTTACATGGAATTAAAATATTCAGCAATACATATTGGATACATCAATTTCTTGAAATCGTATTTGGACAATTAAACCTATTTTTTCGCATTCAGACCAATATCAAATAATATTTAACGAAATTAACATCAAATAAGTATATAGTCGTTGTATAAGAATATATACATATATATAAGAATTGTACTAATTGATAACATAATACTCACAAAACTAATATAGTCAAAAAAAATTGTAGATGTAGAATTCGTTAGTATAAAAATTCTTTCATATAATAACTAAAATTTGTTCATGAATGTTCAAAGAAACATAGAAAATCTTTAAATTGTGTTATTTAAAAAACCGATGTTATGTCAAATATATAATTATTTTACTTTTGTCTTTTCTAAAAAGCAAATAACAGCTATTGAAATTAATAATTCTTGGTTAAATATAGATTGTCCTAAAAGTAACCGAACCGCTAAATATACATTTTGAAATAAAGGGGGGGAAATGCTCTATTTTATAGCAACGTTATTTCAACAGACAATGTCTTCGAAATCGATATCCCTGATTCCAGGTCACCGCACACAATTTACATCTATAACTATTGAAGAAGTTGAGTATCGCTATAAATAAGTTATACTCCGTGTGTTAGGTTACTTAATTTTTTTTATAGGGCTTATTTTTAATCTAAGTGACACATGCACAAAGTTAGAGGAGTATTTTTCATGCAATACGAACCCATTAAGGGTCACAAACACTCGACTAACATAGCTGTTAGCCAGGAACGGGAGAGTCCGAGAGCGGGCTCGAACCTGTTCCGAGACAGCACCCTCGGCATCCGCCAACCAGCGTCTTAAAACCACTCGGCCATTCCCATTCCCAAGGACACTTTTGGGACACATTTGGGACAATTTTGGAACCATTTTATATGTACACAATTAGCATTTATTGATTTTACTAGTTAACATTGCAATATTTTAGAAACTTAAAGTGTTCATTTTTTTGCTACTATTTACTTTTGATTGTTTTACATTTTTAATTATCAAAATTTGAAGAAAAAAAACTAAAATCTAATAACTACTTTTAACTTTAATGACTTAATTTTTAAAATTTAATTCTATAAAGTAAAAAGTAAGTGAAATTTATTAAACTACTGAAGCTAAACAAATATCTGAAGTGACTGTATAACAAGTAATATATCTATGGGCAGCCTAACTAATAGAATCTCAACTCATGAAAAAAGCTAGTGAAGTTTACATATATGTATTATCGTTTCAATCAAATTGATCTGAAAATTAAAGTGAACAAAGTACTGTCATATTAGCATACAAATTAATCTTTTATAGAAAAAAATAGATAAGACAAAATAACACTTTCGATGACGATTACAAACAATTGATACCAAAAGTAGTTTGTAAAATGATCCTCATATTATTTAAATCATGATTTGTAACTTGAATATATTTACATAATAGAGATAGATCAACTCTAAACCATTGTAAATATTATCACAAAGGTATCCAAATACCACACATACATCTTTATACAATTTGTACTTTTATCGTTATGTATTCTGAAGGAAACTTATGAAAATGATCAATCAATCAATCAGTTAATCAATCAATTAATAAATTAATAAATAAGTAAATTAATGGATTTATTTCTTATAATTATTATTTTTGCAAATAGACTGAGTGTTTAGTGTTTGATTTAATCATTTGTTATATAATGTAGATTTTGTTTAAAGAATGTTATAGATTGTAATTTAAACTAAATTTGAATAAATAGTAATTCAACATTTGTATTACAATAGAAATATTTCAAAAGAATTTATTCTTATTTGGTAAAATGTCCAAAAACTGGTTTATTTATTTAGTATCTCTTTCTAAATTCTACTTCAATATGAAATAATACGATTGTGAAATTTTATCTATTTTTACAAAGATTTAAGTTTCTATTAAATCTGCTATTCTTTCTAATGTCTCACAAATCAAATGGTGGATATGAGAGAGATTATTAAAATGAGAGACTCTATTATGTTCAAAAGTGATAAAGTTATGAAACCTGCGAATTATCTGCTATTTATTCTGATAAAAAGTATATTAACTATTATAGAAGCCTGTTTGTTGTGATACAAAACAAAATTATCAATACTTCTCATTTTTATAGAAAAAGCTATAATCATGATGCATTCAATTCAATTTTATAACTTTAAATTATAAAAAGTAGATGGAGAAATTCTACTTTTCGGCTCATTTTGCTTTTTGTTCATATATCTCCATATAATATTTGGATAATATACCGTCGAAGAAAATACAAGTATCATTTACTGGAATTAATAGGCGTCTAGCATCATTCAAATATGTCATCATCTTCCGTGATGACAAATGATCAAAATGTTAATTGATTTCAGAAATATTAATTAAAATGTTTATTGATCCCAGAAATATGTAGGATTCTTGTTATGAAGAATGTGATTATTGTTTGTTCAAACTCAGTTTTGGTGAATCTTTGTAAAAACAACAAAGCATTATATTGAGTTGTTCAACATACTGAAAAGTCAAATGTGAACTTAATTAAAACTGAATTAAAACACCGCGCGACATTTTGTTGATAATATTAGGTTAAATAATAATTATTTGTTTACTGCAATATTGACTAACACACAATATAGTTAAAATAAATATTACAGTGATTAGAATGGGCTTTTTAAACAGTAACAAAATGTTTAATTTTACATTTGCAACCTTGTTTATCCTACAATATGAGATATTTGCGTGTTTGTAAACGTTTTGTTTTTTAGCAATAAAAGTACAATTTTTATAGAATAATAATTTAAACTGTTGACTATCATGAATATGAAATTAAAATGTTATGTATTATAATTTCTAAAAAAAGGTTTTACTAGTAGGACTTAAATTTACTTGGATGTCGATGTAATGGCGATATTAAATATTTATGTCTGGCAATCTTATAAATAATATGCGCTTTATAGAATTATAATGCAACGTCTCGTGTAATGTAATAATAATTTAGTGATGACATTAAAGCGACTTCCACACATGAATTAATATATTTAATCGTAGACACAATATATTTTTTTGCTAAACTTAATACGGGATAATAATTTCACTAAGATAGAAAATGAAATGGTATTAATCTGAATTTATTTTGGAAGATCCGTAAATATTTATGTACTCAACTGATTGACGGAATTGTGTAGTTTGCAATGTATAGAATTAAATCATTTTTATAATATTGTTTAAAAAATGTCGACAAATGATAAGTAAGAAAGAAATGTTAATAGATGACCTATTTTTACAATAT
The DNA here is from genome assembly GCA_034780555.1 of Coelogynopora nodosa. Lineage (NCBI taxonomy): Eukaryota > Metazoa > Platyhelminthes > Proseriata > Coelogynoporidae > Coelogynopora > Coelogynopora nodosa. The sequence goes on from JAUZND010035992.1 coordinate 14,115, forward strand.
ATTTTAAGGCGGATAAAACATAGATATGGAATTTTCATATATCTTGATATTAAAATTAGTTATCCAATCAGGGTGGTTGAGAGAACAATGAGTCATACAGAGTCGCGCGAGGTAAAATAAATTGTTTTGCAGTTGTGTACAGCCTAAATAGGCATTCTTCAAAATTGTTTTTAACGTACTAAAATGTAACGTTAACAGTTTTAAAAAGTTTTAATACAATTAACCGATTTAGACTACGCACAACTGCTAAACTATTTATAATTCCTATGCTTGCCTCGCGCTAAGGCGGTATTCAGAACTGTGAATAAAGCTAACTGGATTCTCAACTATGGATGGATACCTTAGCGCGAGATAAGCAATGGATAAGAAATTGAGTTATCCACGAAAAGGGCAGGATAACCCACATGATAACCTTTGACAAAGCCAATCGTTGAGAGAAAATTATAGAAAATCTTTAATTTAGGCGATTTTAGTTAGTATCTATAATAGTAAATTGTGAATTCATTTATGTTTTATAATGGGAGCCTTTTTGAATCTTAATATTGATCAAATATTGACAGAATCAAGAAGATGTATATTTGACTTGTCAGATACAATATTTATAAACCCTTACAGATTTGACAAACAAGTATTTCGTCAAATATGTGATACCGTTATAGACACGATGTAGTGAGACAAACGATGGGGCATAAACTATGAAGAGTTGAAATTCAGTTAGCTGCAACCATACGTTATGATGCCACTGGTTCAATCTTCGGCCTATATAAAATATATTCAAAATATTGTAAGAAGCCTTGATTCGAAGTTTGTAGTTTTCATCAAATGGCCTACTACCCAAAACAATCTCGTTGGCTTAAAATATGGATTTTATCAGGTTGCAGGTTTTCCTAACATTATAGGTGTTGTCGATGGTACACATATACGGATAAACAACAGTTTGTAAACCGGAAATATTATCATTCTCTTAATGTTCAAGTGATTAATGATTATAAAGAATTATTAACTAATTTTGAGGTTGGGTTGGGTTGGTAGTATCCATGACTCTTATATTCTTCGTAAGAGTTCAGTATGGCGATACATGGAAACGAAAAATTTAATTTTAATTAAATTTAAATGAGTTATTTAACTCATCGCATAAAAGAACACGGGTGTTAATTGAAAACACTATTGGTAGACTAAAGAGAAGATTCCATCTACAACATTGCGAAAACATACGAAGTACGCCAAACATTGTCACTGATATTCGTGCATATACTGTGTTACATAACATAGCTATTCGGAGAAACCAACATTAGATAAATGAGCCTATTCCTAATGACCAGCCTGGTAATATTCCAATAATAAACGATTCCAGATGTATGATTCATGGTTTTCTCGACTATCGTATGTAACAATTAGAAGGTAAGGAAATCCTAAAAAAAATATTTTAAAATATTTAAATATTTAAATATTTCATTTAAAAAGTAGTTAAATAAAATTAATATAACATAAATAATTTAAGGTAAGAATTACAATCTGATAAAAATTAAAGTAAGAACACGAATTTGCTTGCATTACACGGTGTACACCACTAACATATACTACTTAGCATATATACTACTTAGAATATGTACTACTTACGATATACTACTTAGTATATATCACTTAGCATATACACTACTATGTACACAATATATACATATTAAATATTTTCAATATTTATGAATAATAAATTAATCTATACTATTAAAAAAACTCTTCCTAACTATTTATCCGTAGTTTAATGTTAAAAATAATAATGGGTAGAATTAAAAGAATGGAAATTTGGATAATATTTGATCAATCTGTATACTAAAATAACCTATATTTTCGTTACTGTAATTTATTGCATTTTTTATTTTTTTGTTGTCTGATACATCTTTTAAACTAACAAAGATATATAGAGTGATTGTTACACTTACATATGTTTAGAATAAATTACATAAAATATTATTGTAATTCATAGCATAAGTAGCATCTGTTATTTACCGCTATTTATTAAACTATGAGCTGATTAATATCCTAACATTATTATTGATTATGTCACATTCATGCTCGTCATGCATGCTTTTATACATTGATAATATTTTATTTTATATTTAACAGCATCTTACAAAAGAAGCTCTGTTACGCAAACTTTTGGCACATTAAATGGAGCCTAACTTCGAACAGCTAAAAATACTATACAGGTATGCATACGACAATACATAATAAGTTTTGCCTTAAAGTTTGGAATAATAAAGTGTTTTTTAAAATACCACATTGAGGTTTGACTAATTTCATGTATCATGAAAACTTGACATTTGGTTATACGATATATAGAAGAGTTTTATTGTTAGATCAACTTTATTTGTAACATTTATTAATTGTATTCCTCTACAGAATCTTCATGACGACTCTTGATGACTCTATCAAATTAATTCAGAACGGCAGCTGCCAATATAGGTAAAAAATGTCACGAGGAAAAAGATGTTTGACATATTTTATAAATGAAATCAATATAACACAAAAGTCTATGATTTTATCAAATTCAAAATTATTCATTATTATTGAGAAGTGGTCTGTTAATACTTAATATTTTTGTTACGTTATAAACATTTTATTAAACACTATCAATAATTAATTAATAATAAAAAATAGTAAAAAATAGATGCCTTTATAGATAAATTATTTAATAAACGGTTATACAAAACTTTTGACCAAGACTACTAATCAATAAACTTATAAAAAAGGTGTCTCATTTTTATTAGCCTATATAATATGTATATTATAATATAGATATCAGATCAACAGGCATACTATTATGTTGGCACACAATTTAGTGACTTTAGACAATCACGTGGAGCTAATGATGTACGGACTTGTGGACTTTTAACCACTAACGGAGTGATCAGAGTTCTTCTTCAATGAGTCAAGTATTTTATTGTTAGGTCAGGATTTTTATATCGGTTATACGTATACTGGCGTGAAGATTTTAGAAGAATTACTTGATTAAAACCTGCCTATCTCAATCACGTTAATCTTTAATGTGTCAGCATACATATATTTTACCCTTTAATATATCATTATTATATATAATTATAATCACTTAATATCCATCAAAAGTTATTTAAATACGTAATACCACATACACTTATAAAACATATTTAAAATTTTCTGCTTTCATTTCGTCAAATTTAAAACAAATAAATGAACTTTTCCTTTTTGTATTACTGCTTATATATATATTTCAATAAATATTCATTTACTGGATATTTAAACAAGTGTTTCCTTATTGAACAAGCCAAGTGTGTGCATCAAATGTGCACAATAAAAATATAATATGGCAAAAACCAGTCCCATAATATAAGTGTGTTTGCAAGTATAGTTAGTTACCCTTAAAGTCCATGCCAACAGAAATACTCATACTTATATACTTAGTAACCAAATAATACTTCTTTTCGATATGAAACATGCTTAATTAGTATAATGTGCACGACGTTGTGTTTTATAATGTGCTGAATATTATTTAAATAGGCATTTATAAGTTTAAAATTGCGGTTATAGAATCGTACGGGAGATGGAAATCTAAAACACTTTAATTAATTTAATGTCTCTACATGAGTAGGTAAATAACCTACATGAGTAGGTAACTAACCTACATGAGTAGGTAACTAACCCACCTGAGTAGGTAACTAACCTACATGAGTAGGTAACTAACCTACATGAGTAGGTAACTAACCCACATGAGTAGGTAACTAACATACACGAGTAGGTAACTAACCCACCTGAGTAGGTAACTAACATACACGAGTAGGTAACTAACGCTTCTAGAAGTAATGCAAACAACTTGTTGGCGCTTCCTAAAGATTGTCTGCTTTTCGGAAAGTATGCGGCTTCTCCGCCATCAGAAGTTTGACTGTCATTCTAAAAAAGTTAGGACAACTTCGACTGCTGCATTATAGATCACACTATTCCAACATGTGTAACGTAGACTGCTGAAACATCATTAATAATTAGTGAAAAACGAGGGATATGAGTTCGGAAACTTCAAGCTCCGTTACAGTTCATCTAAGTAAGTAAAGAATTTTGTATCTGAATAATCCAAAAAATAGGTATTGTGATAGTAATATCTATTTTATTATATTAAGATTTAGGAAGCCTTTTGTCGATTCAATAATTAGTTTAAAGTTCATTTTTTTCACACTACTTTCGAAAAATTAAAGGTTAATAAACGTTCACATTTTGGTTAAGTTCATTTTTTTGGTAATGTTATTCTAGTATTAGATATACTGCATTTGTTCTATTATTTCATCATTTTATAAAAGAGATTTCACTTTCTTATTGTTTATTATCATACGAAAGGCGAACGTTAATTATATTCTGTTATTATTATTATTATTATATTATCAAATGTATACTGCGCTTTTGTAATTATTTACTACTAGTTTAATATTATGATATACAAATAAATACGGATAGATAATATTGTCTGGTTGATTTTACTCATATTTCGACAGAAGTTGATCATACTAAATTGTAAAATATGCAAAAAGCAATTTTATTAAAAAATTAATAAATTAAAAAACACATAATATACTTAACTGCTGCAGAAAACAAAGCGAGATTTTGATACGAAATAATTATTATGCCGTTAAATTTGATTAAATTAAAATTACACCAAATATAATTATAAAAATGTTATTAATCTAACTGGATACACTACTGTTCATCCATAATTCTATTTCATGTTTTTACAAATAGTATTTACTTCATGTAGTAAAATCAGTAAAACTGATTTCTCCTTTGAAATAAATTACAATATATTTTTTTATCTTCATTAATTTGTAATATAATGTTCTATGGACTGATTGAATTCACAAAAAGGTAAAATGTGTTAAATGATTGTATGCGTTACTTTTATAGCATTTCCAAAATGCTAGCTTTGCACAAGTTTGCATAATAACGTAACCTTCAAAAGTTATACTATTATAATTGCATTTACTACATTTATATATGTTACACCTAGTTAAAACATGAAGGTTCGACACGAAATTTCAATAAAAAATAAATAGTAAAAAATATAGGGAGCACAATTGAAAAAGAAAAATTGTACACCATTCATAAATATAAATCAGCTGCAAATATAACTGTTTTTGTACTAAATTTTGTGTTTGCATTTCCATTTTACAAGATAATTGTAAACAATTAGATAAGTACTATTTCAACCACCTGGAAATATGTGCCCACGCAAGTAATCTTTAAGTGATTCCACTCACATGTATACATGTACAGCATAGATATACATGTCCATACTCAAAGCATAATGGCGGTTACAGGCCTTGAACCTGTAGCTCACAAGTCCATAGAGCATAAATCACACATGTGATTTGTGTTTACTGTAAATAAGTCTATTTTATATTTTATTGAACAACGTGTCTCTCTAGATCCATATACGAAATAATGAAAAAAATCAATTGATATTGTTGGAGAGGGGATAACATGAGGTGCTTTAGGGCCAGTGATTGTACCATGTTAGCAGAAAATGTGCAAAATGAAAATGAAGCAAAACTAATTAAAAAAACATAAATTATATCACTTTAGGTAGGAAGAAATTGTTACGAAAAAGCAATTATTAAATTACATTAAATAAATACTTATTTGTACATGAATTTACAGGGAAGTCCATCTGCAGACCGGTTTCGGGGTATTTGCCCCTCATCAGTATATTATCGTAGCGCCGCATGGAGATTCTACTTTAATAATTAATTGTCATTTCAGTTAACTAAACTTTTGAATGTAATTGTAAAATTCAGTAAAAAATGTATTACTACTTTTAGAAAAATCCTTTTATATAGACATAACACAACGAGTTGCACACATTTTTAAAGTCTATGACATAGCAACATACAGAAACATATTATTAATGTGAACAATTGGGCACATAAAGTTATAACAATGATTGTCTATTACAAATACAGAAAATTACTTATATGAAATACGCAAGCTTGCAGAAAAGTATCAAGTGTAATATTTTCTGAAAACGTATTATCTATCATAATACTAAATTAATCATTAGTTAATAATTTAACAAAGTTTATAGATATAGGTTTAATTTTTAATTTAGTTTATTTACAATATATTGTCCATAATTATATTTTGAAAATGACCTAGAAGTGTATAAATATTTTTTTTAATAATTAAATTATATTATATTATATAGAAATCATTACAGATGTATTTTCTGCGGATACTGAATTAAATTATGACTGGGACGACTGAATAATGGTCTATTTTCATCAAAAAATTTAGAATTTGCCTAATTAAGTCTTATTTTTTCACAAAAACAAAGTGTTTTAAAATTAATAATACGTTTTTTCTATGAGCACATCTCGAGTATATATAGATGACTAAGATACGCACAGTATTGATATACAATGTATGTAGTTGCTCACCATTAAAACAATTGTATTACTTCCGAAGCGGAGAAAAATATTTAAGAGTATTTTGTTTACAAAATATAAAGCATACGGCATCAAAATTCGCTTTATTATTAATACATAAACTTGATATATATATTAAATTACAGTCATTAAGTTACATTAAATCGTGTTACACTTTGTTTAATTTATCAATTTAGATTCGCCTAACTAATACTTACTTTTATCAAATAGTATAAATATCCAATGTAGCTTATTTGTTGTAAAAAACATATTCAAGAAATAATAATGATAGAACAGTTCTAGCTTAGTAACTCGAGGACGCAAACAAACCCAATAACCGAAGGGTTACTAAGTGCAATCAGCCTCAGCATAAAGTTCAGTTTGTTACAATAATTATGATGTACATGTTTATTCAATTAACCGCTGTGAGCTAAACAAACTTTCTTCTACAAATTATTTCTCCTCATTTTCATTACATAAAGGTTAAGGATAAATAATTAATCGTGTTTTTTTCTAATAAATAACTCGTGAATAAATAGTACAATAGACAAAACAAATATTTTTTAACATTAAAAAATATAGTAAACACTTTGATTATTATATGTCAATCAATATAAACAGGAAATAAGGATTAATTAATATTAAAAAAATTTTAATTTATATTCGGCACATTTGAAGAAATTTAAAAAATAGTAATAAAAATGCAATCATAATATAAAACATTAAAACTGAAAAACAACATGTTATTCTTATTTTTTTAACTAAACCCAAATGAATCGCTTGCAGGTCTTGCGCATAGGCGATATAATGATAATTGGGGAATATTTTTTGCCGAATGTTGTTCTTTTGCAGGTTGAATCTTGTTAGACACCATCTTCAGAATGTCAGCGAGCTGCGATGGGGAGGACAAATAGTCGAACAGTCAGTTCATACTTTTAGTAAGAATTTTTGTATAACAGCACCCCACTGTAATCTAACTAACCTACACCGTTTGAAGTACAAAATGCAACGTGATATTTAGCTAATAATATGTGTATAAGTACTTAGATCAGACTATAAAACATTGAATAGAATTGTAAACATATAATTCTGGATATACCATTAACTGAAAATTTTAATATTAATATTAACAGCCAATTATTACTATATCCCAATTACTATTACAATTGCAATATTAATTTTGCAAAATGATGCGTGGAAATAGTTGTAGACTAAACTGTCCGCTCGATGTCCGGAATGGAGAGTTGAGCGTAGCAAGGAGCTCCTCACACACGATGCATGGAATGGAGAGTTGAGCGTAGCAAGGAGCTCACACACGATGCATGGAATGGTGAGTTGAGTGTAGCAAGGAGCTCACACACGATGCATGGAATGGAGAGTTGAGCGTAGCAAGGAGCTCACACACGATGCATGGAATG
>JAUZND010036003.1:0-45516 GCA_034780555.1 Coelogynopora nodosa
GGGGGGGTATGGTCTATTTTTAGCCATGACTCATGAATCTATTTATAAGTGTGGTCGAATCCACTCTTCCTATACTACTCTTTTGTATTATGTAATCTCAATAATAATTATAATCGAAATATAGGTGTTTTAAATAACAATTACAGACTGTTTATAATAATAACTGTATTATAAGTATGTTAATAAAGATAGTGAGGATAAATAGTTTTTAAGTGTATGCTATCCTGTTTCTTAAATAGTATTTTTCGTATATTATGGTGATTAATATATAACATGTACATCATTCATCATATTTTAAATAATATTCATAATTTGCACATTTAATTGAAGTCCATGTAATACATAAAGCGTATATACGCTTGATGTGTAAAATATAAAAATTAACTTTCTACACATTTACTTGATAATAATTACAATACGCAATTTTTTGTTCATTTTACATATGTATAGCTTTTATTTTATGACGTCATTCTATAATATATATCATGTATATTTAATCATTTATTGTGGTGTGTATTTAAATACGTTTAGTTTAACCATTTACATTATAAATTTATGTTTTGCTTTTATTTTATGAAATATTTAATTATATTTATGGTCGTATATATATAGTATAATATGTCCATTACAATCATTTATAATTATAAACCATTTCAGGTTATATTTCTATTATGAATATTTTTATAAAAAATGTATACTTCAAATTATATTTATGATGGTTGTAATTTATAAAAACGATTTATAATATGTCCACTTTATCTAATAAAATTATTTATTAGTTTATCTAAACTACTTAAATTACCCCCGACCTTGAAAAATAGGTCAAGTTCCTCCGTGTTTTTCTCCGCATTTTACTCCGCTTTTTCCTCCGTAAATAAGTCAGAACCCTTTATTTAGCGCTAATACAATTATATGGATTTCATTATTGACATGTTATCAAATTAATTGAAAATACTTGGTGTTATAAGCCTATATATAGCCTGTGAATTAATTAGCCTATAGTTTGAGATTTGTGAAAACGATGTATTCTAAAAAATAAAAAATTGTATATATATTACCTTAATTTAGCAGCATTCTATCAGGCATTAAATGTGTAATTAATAATTAGTTAAGGTATATATATATTTATATATTATTAAGTATTTATCAAGCACCAAACACTTTTAAAAACGTAATTATAATTATCAATTATTAAAGAACAAATAAATTATTAACATAAATATATTTTTCACAAAGATGATTGATTATATTATAATAGTTAAGGTTAGACATTTTTAATTAAATTTCAAAATATTGACGCAATGTCGTTCCTACAAAATTCCCACAAAGAATATTACCAACAGAACTATACGTGCGACCTCATTAATTAATGTACAAAACAAATTATTATAAAAAAATTATGTTAATTATAATATAAATATTAATGTAAATGTAAATATATTTTTTTAATTCATATTAACATCACGGCTGATATTATCATCGTGTCAACGTTACCAAACTCGTTCAAGAAAACAAGATAACATGATGCCCTATTCCTTATAAAGTATTGTTCTCGTAATTTCCTATTGTATATTTTAATAACCTTATTTTACCATAATTAATGTTGACCAATACAGAACACACATAGTAACGGGGTCACATCGAACTCAATTAGCTTCATTGATAATGATGGCACTGATGGTGGTTTATAAATGACTTAAGCCAGATATCTACCAAGCGCGACGCGACGCGACGCGACGAGATGGAAAGATGCGAGGCAAAGAATTAATTTAAGTTCTCACCAGTTCTCACGTGTCATATTTCAAAGTTATATTCAAGTGTCATATTTCTACATAATTAACAACCTATTTGCATTGAAATATGAATTTCGTTGCACGCGACGTCGCATAAGAAGTTGAATGATGTCAACTTGAGTTTCATCACGTCGCCTCGCGCTCAGTGTAAATATAGGCTCATTGAAATGTATGCATTCAACTTTTTGCGGCACGTCGCGTCGCGCTTTGTGAGCATAGGCCTTTACAACACAGTTTTTGAGTAACAACCGATTGTGTATAAGGTACGATAATACATAAATTGATTGGGTGTAAATAATTCCAAGAAAGTAAATTATTAAAAAACTATATACATGTATTATATATGTATAGGACGCTTTCAACCTTCATTGATTTTTATAAGCTAAATTGTGAATTAAATAATATATACAATAATTATAGTTTGAATCAGCTGAAAGGACTCCAGTTATTACAGTCATGCCTTATGAGTAATTATATAGCATTGAATTTATAAGAGAAAAATCTTTTTATTCATTATTTTTTATAGGGCCTATATATTTTTTATTTTATAATATTTTTTAATTTACAAATTCAAAAACATTACTCCAAAGGGCCAAAATGTCAAAACTGGTTTCATTTTAACTGATTCAAAATTACAATTATTGTATATTTAATTCACAATTTAGCTGATAAAAACCAATAAAAGTTGAAACAGATATAAATACCCACACATATTTACAAATCTAATGGACCCAAAATAAATATCGAATGCGCACCATTTATATATATTTGTCGATATTTGGCTCCGAAAGTATCAAATGGGCCCCGTTTTTCGTGGGGCTCAATCGAATGGCATTCGACATTTATGGATCGCATTCGATATTAATATTAGCTTCCGAGTCTAATAGCAGTTAACAATTTAAACATGGTAAATGAATAGCTGATTTGATTACTTATATCAGTGAGTCATACAGTATATATTACATATGTCAATGTGTCATACAATATATATTACATATGTCAGTGTGTCATACAGTATATATTACATATGTCAATGTGTCATACAGTATATATTACATATGTCAGTGTGTCATACAGTATATATTACATATGTCAGTGTGTCATACAGTATATATTGCATATGTCAGTGTGTCATATAGTATATATTACATATGTATGTCAGTGTCATACAGTAGGTATATTAAATATATCAGTGTCATACAGTAGGTATATTACATATGTCAGTGAGTCATACAATATATATTACATATGTCAGTGTGTCATACAGTATATATTACATATGTCAGTGTGTCATACAGTAAATATTACATCTGTCAGTGTGTCATACAGTATATATTACGCAGGTGGGTAATTACTTAAAAACAAGCATTAAGAAATAATTAAAAAACGAATATTGAATAAATTCTTTACACATCATTCTTTGCAGCATGTACCATAATCGGATAGCTCAATAACGACAATTGAGCATCAAATAGCATCAACATAGCGTCTATAAAGCTCAAAGAGTATCAAGACAGCGTCTATATAGAGCTCATTTTCCTAAACCTAGGTCCTCAATTATTATTGTTGCTTGTTAGCATGTGCCACAACATTTGCAAGTCCGTTATGCTAACCTAACCATCATCAAATGTTTTCACCCAATTTCACCCCAAAATTAAAATTAGAAACAACTAAGTAGGCCTAAGTCAGAATAATATCGCACATACAATGACTTTTCACAAAAAAAGTAGCAGTGAATTAATAACACACCTTTTGGAAAACATTATTTTACTGATTTTAAATTTTAAGTTCTTATAAAAATGCTGTTGACTAGAATCTTTTAAGTATGTCTCATTAACATGCGAAATGGGTAAAACTTGTAGTAAACAATCTAATCATATTAGATAATTAATTTTATATTTTACACTTTAATAAATTAAATTTTTATTAACAGGAATATATCGGAGTTATAATAATATACTACTAGCATTATTTACAGTACTATAAAAAATTGCATTAATATAAAATTATAATGATTCAATTTTAGTAACCGATTTTAACGATGAGAATTGAAATAATTATTTCAACATCAAAAATGAGTTTTTCAGTTACCTCTTTTAAATTATTTTAACATACGCAATAATATAATACTATCAAATAATAATTAAACCATCAAACAAAATATAAAAATTATAATATATAAAAGATGCTTAATTTCCGTAAGATAAACCAGGAACATTTTTGTTTCTCAATTATTATTCGTTCCTAATTTTACTTGTTGTTACTATATTTTAAAATATAAAATATATAAAATATAAAACATTAATTTTTTAAAAGAATATATAATAGATGAATGTTTTAAATGTAGCTTTAACGATTTGTAGGTCGTCGATATAATTAGCAGAGAAACTAGGGTACCTGATGGAGACTAGTAAGGAGACTAGGGTACCTAATGGAGACTAGTAGGGAGACTATAGGGTATCTGATGGAGACTATAAGTACGGAGACTAGGGTATCTGATGGAGACTAGTGGGGAGACTAGGGTACCTGATTGAGACTAGTAGGGAGATAAGGGTACCTAATGGAGACTAGTAGGGAGACTAGGGTATATAATGGAGACTAGTAGGGAGACTAGGGTATATGATGGAGACTAGTAAGGAGACTAGGGTACCTGATGGAGACTAGTAGGGAGATTAGGGTACCTGATGGAGACTACTAGGGAGACTAGGGTACCTGGTGAGAGCTAAATAGCTCGAAATCGATAGTGCTGTGTCTCTCCGCTGTTTGTACAGGCTCTGCGCTTAGTGCTTACTTATTTCTTATTATTTGAATTGATTCCAACGAATCGAATCTACTTTAAAATAAAATCCCCTCCCAACATAATATATGTCATTGATTTTCGTTATATGTTAAATTGAATATTTAATTTGTTTGAAAATTAATTACCTCCTCAAAATAGAACGTTTTTAATTATTATTTAAAATAACATACATCATTTCTAAAAATGTGTTTTTAAATTGAATAATTGAATAATTGTTTTAAAATATAGTAAATAATATTAAATCATTTTTATAGATATTCTTTGAGTAAAATAAATTTATCCAAAGTTATAAATTTTATATTTAAATATGCATATATATTATCGGCTCGTTTATTTTACATTTACTTGTTGTTTTAATAAGCTAATATTATAATATTATGAGTCATACACTAGCTTCTGCGCATGCGCAATTCGCGAAATCATTCTTTATAAGGCTTTGTGCTTTGTCAGCTTTATTTGCGGAGTTAAATGTAGATATTGGTATGTGTTGCTTTAATTATATTGTTTTCTGTTAAGCAATTTTTTATTTGAATGTCTTATAAATATTAGAATAGAGTGGAAGATTATATTTTATTGCATATACCTTATAAGTTATAATTAAAAATATATGTTGGTGTTTGCGTGCTTTGTTCCACGTAAATAATGGCGTCTTAAAACTTCAAAATATTGTTTCTGTGTATAACAATCAAGTAATAGCATCTAATTAAGTAATTATTTGAATGATCATTACATAACTAGTAAATAAATGTCAAATTAAAGACTATTATTCCCGTGCCTGGCTTTGACTTTATTTTTAAACATTAAAAAGAATTTCTATACTATAAGTATAGAACTTTTTAATGTTTAAACAATTAATAGACTAGACGTAATTCAATATTTATTAGCAAAGCTATATCAAATTGTAGGTAAACTATATAGTATATATTAATGACTTCGAATAAATATTACAATATTGAAGTAATTTGTCTGTTTGCTTGATACTTTATTTTATGATAAATTGTATAATGGAATATTTCATTTAACATGATCATTTAAAATAAAATGAATTAAGATTATTAATTTTTCTTTTAAGTAAACAATATGTCTTTATATCTACTATAATCTTCTATTAAAATTTGTACTTTTTCCATAGATATAAAGCAAGTATATGTACACTGATATTTTTCTCATCAATTAATTTAAATAAAAATTTATTCTTAATGTGAGTGTGATACACTGCCACTGGTATCTTATTAGATATCAGCTTAATTATTGTTTTGTTTAAGTACATTTTTCTTGATATTTAATTATTAAATAAATATTTATTAATGTTTATTGACTATTATGTGAAGTATTTCTGTTGGGTAATATATATATATGTTTTTTTACTAATATAATTTTTTGTTTTACTTTTTTTCAGTTCTTATTTTTCATTAGTAACCAGTTTCGCATTTTGTTAATAATGGCTATAACTTCTGCACTTGACATTAGTCAAAATCATCACAATCATGGACATGGTCACCACCATCATCACCATAGTCATCATACACATAATGTTCCCAATCAAAACCATAATGGACATCATAATTCTATGTCTCCTATGCATAATTATGCAAACAGCAGTCCTTTGCAATCTCAGTATCATATTGCTCAACAACAGCAATTCATGGCACAAAACAGTATGGTTGATGTCTGGGCACATAATTTTCATGAAGGCATGCATTTGATGAGACAGTTAGCTAAGCAATGTAAAGTTGTAGCAATAGATACAGAATTTCCTGGTGTTGTTGCTAAAGTTAGTGGAGATTATGCAACTACATTTGAACAAGCATACCACAATATTAGAGCAAATATTGATCTTTTGAAACCAATTCAAATTGGTTTTAGCTTTTTCAATGAAACTGGTGACCACCCACAAGCCATATCTACTGTCCAATTTAATTTCAAATGGGACATTGATTTTGAAGCCTATGCTGACAACTCCATTCAACTTCTCCAAAAATCTGGAATTGATTTCCTGAAGCTAAAGAGGGATGGTATTGAACTTCATGATTTTGCAGAAGCATTCACAACTTCTGGATTGGCTCTCAATGACAACATCATTTGGGTTGGATTCCACAGGTATGGATTAACAGCTTTTTTAAACTAAACATACTTTTTCTGTTGTGTTATATTCCATTATATATTTACAGTAGAAACTATGTTTTATGTACCCCCATGTGGATAACTAAGTTCATAAGATGAAATTGTTATTAAGGTGTATATGTTGGATAGTAGGCATATCTAAATCACTTTGTTCAGGTACTTACTAGGTTCAATGTTAATTGGTGGCCTTTAAAAATTAATATCTACCTTGTATGGGTTCCTCTTTATTTTGCTGTCTTATGTGACCCAAATCTAGTAACATTAACCTTAATTCAAATTGTAAAATGTTTTTACTTTTTGTCATATCACCAGTTAATAGAATTTTGTTAGACATTGTTTACTTATTGACTGTAAATTATATTTTATATTGCAAGTTTTACAGGATAAAAATTACACTGACTAGGATAATAATGACCAATATATAATATTTACCAGTTTAGAGCATAAGTAAACATAATCCAAAATTTACAGCAAAATGTTTTGTTGAAGTTGCTTGTATATATAATTAAACATTCTTAAATTTCATTTTCTTATTGCAGTGCGTATGACTGGGCTTACTTGCTGAAAATATGTACGAATTGGTCAAATATGCCAGAGCAGCTTGTTGAGTATCAGAAGATGTTACTTTTGTACTTTCCAAAAATTGTTGATATAAAGACTATGATGGGAGAAAGCAAACTGTTAAAAGGTGGCCTCCAGGAACTAGCTGATCAGCTGAAGGTGGCGCGAGTTGGTGCACAACATCAAGCTGGGAGTGATTCCAAATTAACTGGGGAGACATACTTTCGTTTCTTGGAGGTAATCACTTGTTTGTGTGAATTTATAATTGTTTAGTTTAGAATATATAATGGAGTATGACGATTTATAATATTAAAAACGATAACGCTACATTTGAACCCTATTTTTTATATTTAAATATGTATAGTTTTGCTTATTCTTTGTTTAATATTGTATCAACTTCGCAAGAGTTGTTTATTACTAAATAACATCAGTACATAGTTCGTTAATGTTTGATAATAATTTATAAAAAATTCGCCAGTTATAGTAGGTTCAAATTGGGTTTCAAATCAATTTAACTGTATGATGTTTATTTTCGATAATAATAATTTTTGTATGGTTTTATTTGTACCAAATTTGATTACCGTATTACTTTCTAAAATCTATCTAGACTTATTATTTCTTAGTATATATTTTACCTTTTCTAAAGTTATCATTTTATTTCAGTTCATATTATATTGTTTAATGTTTCGTTTATTCATATTTTGTGAATTTAATACTGTTAGTACTGTTGATTTTAGTTTAGTTCCGAAAGCTGTTTATTATAGTCCTATATTATACCATGTGTTATATTTTGTATTGTGTAATGTTTTTATTAATATTTCGGACAATATTATTACGATATCTATTTATGAGTTTTTATGTTTCTTATTGATCTATCACTAATTGTGTCTGCAAACTCTGATTTGCAGGAGCACTATGACAGGAAACTGGACAACAAGTTCATTAACTTCGTTTACGGATTGAACTACTGTCCCAATGGCGCGCACTATCTTTGGGCTCCTCTCACTAGTACCAGTCCCATTCCAGGAGACGGTGACAGCGCTAGCGGTTCTCTTTCCTCGACAAGCTCCTCAAATAATTCGGGTCGCAACAGTCCTCTGGAGGAGTGCAGTTCTTTCTCCTCGGGGGAGAGCTCTTAATTGCTCTGGTTTTCATTTCTTTTCCTGTGACGCCGTCTTTTAATTCGGGCCATCTCCGTCCTTTATTGGCCAGCCTAGCTTTACATTCGGCACACCTACGTATAGTACACCTATTTTCTCACTTGTAAAAACTTAATTGAATTCATATGTTTATATTCTATTTAATTGCTGAACTTTTTTCAAATAAGATCTACTTTCTATTTAATTACTTAATCTATTCTGCGTTCAATGTGAGAGGGTAGTTACTCAGTTTTCTTCATCTATTTGTGTATATTGTAGTGTTTTCTCTTAGGAGGTTTTATGGCACAGTGTCTGTAGTAGATGTGATGAAGTGTCATAGTTTGACATCTGCAAAGTCGGTGTTGTTGGTTGCCAAAGATTTCGGCAAGGCATGATCTCATGATCATTGATACACTGTGCCATCCAACCATTCGTATTATATATATATATAATAACTATCAAAATAGAACTGTTATTTGATTATCCGTTTATGGCATAATTTAGGGATATAAACTCACCGCGAGAGTTTTATCAATGGGGGACTTGTATGGTGAGTCCATCCCACTCGATTTATGGCTACGTTTTGTTTGTTTAACATTGTATTAAGAATGGGCAGCTTAGTTATTTTTTTATGTATGCCGTTGGTATTTCTAATCATATCATCCCTGTTTTGTGGTGTTATTTATCTAACTTTCTGTGAACTCCGTTCGGGGTAGACATTTACCAATTTAGTCTGGCTGCATTTACGTAATTAATTGATTCGGAATAATTTTTCTTCTATTGTACACTAACCATGAGAGCAAATGGTCTATTTTGATGGTTCAACCATTAATTTATCTTTATTTTTCTTACTGCTACGAATGCATATTTTCCTGAAAAACCCTTACCAAAAAAATTGAAAAATTCTTCTAAAAAGCTATTATGCGATTTTATATGTCACCAATGCAATTGTTGCAGATGAGCCTTTTGCCTGCAGCGCATTTCTTTTTTGTTTTAACATCCTCATGAAGGCATTTGTTATTTTCTTCGTCTTGTGAATATCTTTTTGTATACTATTTAGAGATATTTGACCTTGTTATAATGTCCTTATTTCTGTAATATATGCCATACATCTTATGTCCACCGATAATTGAGAAAAGGTTTTTTGTAAAAAAAGAAATTGTACCTATTTTGTACTGAAAAATGTTATAACAATAATTGTATTCCGTACTGTTTGCCAAAGCTATCGGTTTTGATGCGTATTTAACGTGTTAATTATTTGTGTGATACCCATGATCAGGTGTGTTCATAGTTTTTGTAACAATTAGCTTTCTAAAAATTATCGTTTCTAAAACGTCTAGTTTCTTCATTGTTTTACTATCATTTGTTTATAAATTGCAAGTAACATTTTCTGTCGTTATTTTTTTGTTTTCAGCAAATCTGGAGTTTGAGTGACTGATTACTAGCTAATCTATTTTTGCTTTTATCTTTTATGAATGATTAATTTAATACTAATTGGCGCTGGACTTCTGTGATAGTGTACGTTTGTGTGTATATTAGATATATATTTTGTGCATTGTAATTGGTTCTTATTTTGGATTGCACTGTGAGAATCAAACCCACTCAATCCTGACTTTTACCACTATAGATTGCTTTTATTTGAATATATTGTGTATAATTCTGTTACAAAATAATATGTACTGTATATTGTAGTGTTAAACACTATTCTAACTGTTCTTCTGAAACAATGAGCGTTGGCCCCCTTGATCGATTCTTTCGCAGTGAACTACCATCCCTCGTATTTATTGTAAGTGTATGAAAGTCGTGTATATTTTGTACATGTAATGAAATAAATCTGTACATTGTTCCCATATTAATTTCGATTTGTCCTTTTTTATTTTGAGGTAACCTTTATTGGAAATCTTTTATTTCTGTTATGTATTGTAGTTTTGTTTCAGTCCTGAAAAACTTAACTCATTGCTTGTTTAATATTAAAATAGTATTGTTGAAAGTGTTTTTCGTGAAAATTTATTTTGATAGAATTAGTTTTGGAGGTATCGTTTATTTTATTACGCATTATATTTAAATAATCCCGGTATGCGCACTGTAAACACGAGCTTATGATTTGTTTTACAAAAATTATACTTTTTATGTATAAAATACTGTAGCAAAAGCTTTGTTGACATGGGCAACCTCCGAATATTTCATCAAACTATAGAACCAGGGTGCAGCCTTGAAGGTGATCAAAATTTTTCGTGATCTTTATTTTAGCATTAGAAAGGATTTTCTGTTAAAAGGTACCTAAACATGCTGGTATTAATATTTTATGCTTAGTGAATAAAAATTACTTTTTGACATATCTACCGTCTTTTGCAACAGCTAAAGTATATTCTAGTTTTTGCGATAATTGAACCCCAAAATTATGATCTTTGACTATTTGTTTATAAAAACATGCCAGCTTTTGAATATATATTTTGTATCGGACTAGCGAAAAACTTTATATTTATTTTCAAACTTCCAACATATGTTTTCGGAAAATGGTTAGTTAGGGTGAACAATATTTTTAATATCAGTTCCATGCAGACCTTAACATGTTATCTTCTGACATAAATAATATTTTTTGTTCTAACATGCATGTCTTTCTGGTCACCGAGAACCGGGATTTTATGTTACTGCTTTGACATACATGTGAATGGTATGCTGTTCCTTAGAGCAGATTCAATTCTATAATTATTTTTCGGTTTTGACACTACAGAAATCAATTGTGCTTATAAACACAGAATTATAATATGTCTTTAATTATTTCTAGAAATAGCAACTTAATATTTAAAAACATAATTAGTATGTTATTGTACCCTTAATTCGAAAATAAATGTTGATTTAACCGGGTTAGAAGTTATTACCCCAGACTTAAGTGAAAAAGACAGTTAAAAGAGATGATATAGTAATTCAAAAGTTTTACTTGAATATTATGTACAATAATTAATATGCATTCCCAAGTTATGAACAGAATTATACTAGTAATGGTCGGTGGAATGTGGTATTGCGAAGATTAGTACATTGTTCCATCTGTACACCATTTAGCACCTTTATCACAGTTATATATACAAAATGTGCGAGTTCTTGTTTTTGAGAAGTATATAATATTGACAAGATTCACCCAGAGACCTTGTTAATATGACTTGCCAGACATAGTGGAGCCTTTTATAACATTACATTGAGAATGTGGTTTATTTATTATCCAACAAAGGTTAGTGGTACTGTACATAAGCAACAGTTTTTTTAATGATATGAGATTAGATTCATACCTATATAGTACAAAAGTTAAAATATTCGCTTTTCCATTTGTACAAAATTAACAATTAATAAAATACTACTATACACATTATAAATAGTAAAAACGATAACAGATTCTCCTCAAGAATGTAATTCATGCAATTTACAATATAAGCACGGTCTACATTAGGAATGTATATATTATGTTGTGGTGGACCCTAAGGCTAGTCCGAACAATATTATATGTGCCTGGTGTAACAGTTAAGTTATTACAATACAATCATAATATATTACGTGGCATTTATTGATGACAAATTTATACCGGTGTAACCTATATTATCGAACTATCCCGTAGCATACTGTATTTACATCACAGCTCAAAGTAGAACAGGCACAGAAGGCAGGCAGGGCGAACAACAGTATTGTATTTATCAGAAGACGTAGCGAGAGTTGCCCGACTGCGGCGAGCCATACTGATGATGATGCTGCCGGTGATAGGCGAAGCCCGGCGGTGGCGGCGGTATTATGCCTGAGCCAGCGGCGGCATCCCCCCGGAAGTACTCATTGTAGATCAACTTGCAGAGGAAGAGGTGGAACAGGGCGACCAGGGTGAACAGGCTCACCCAGAAGAGCAGGGGCAGGCCGCCGAAGGGGTGGCCGTGCCGGTGGAGGGCGATCACCTCGTGCCGGTGGGCGGGTGCCTCCTCGATCTCGGCCACGTGGATGGCGTGCTTGAGTTCGGTCATGTGGGCCAGGTTGTCCGTGAGGTAGAGCAGGGCGGTGCGCGGCTTTGTCACCTTGATCGGGATGCGGAGCGGGGTCTTGCTGCGAGACAGAATAGGAAGTATATCGATCGTTGGTAATTTAAATCATAGATGAGTGATTATCATGTGCTTATAGCATTAAACTATATATTGTTCAATTAATTTTTTTTAGGGCAAACTTAACAATATAAATTATATAACAACAGTTATAGTACATTTATTATGTGAAATATTCTGTTGAATAAAAGAATTTGGTTCATTCAATAGTTTATTACAGGTAAAGCACGAAAAGTGACTCGCATTTAAATAATTTCAGTCAAAATAATTTGATTGTCTACTAACTACGTCTGAAATAAAATATAAAAAGGTTCATCTCACCATATTATTTATTATGGTGCATTTCTATTGAAAAAAGTATGTTTATAGTGTAGCTCACATAACAAATGTTTTATTTAAATTATGTTTTTTTTATTTATCTTACGTAAGTACATTTGTAGAACGTTAGATATCTTAATGATAAACGGAAACAAATTACGTGCTACGATACAAACGGTCATAATTAATAATAAAGATTCTAAGTTTAGTAACTGTAAAGCAAAACACTAAATAGTAGGAGATTAACTAAATATAACCGTATACTACAGAACACTGCAGCTTGAAAGTAACTTGAAAAACAAAACTAGCGCCTACTGATTTAGACTTCACCTAAATCTACGTCATATAGAAGCATAAAATCGATAGTAGAGTAGAGGGTTTCTAGAAGGTTCTACAACGCTATAAAATAATGAAAGCCATCTATGTCAGCGTCACACGACTCCCACTGTCACGAGTTTAGATAGAGAATGAGTAAGTGAGAGAGGCAGCGAGACAACCACAAAGCAGAATAAGAAGTTTTGCAATGTTAATGAATGAATGGACACCGGTGGAGAAATCTTTCTTTAGTCCATAGAAATGCTAAAAATCCTATCCATTTCTATGCTGTAGTCATAGCTTTGCTTTACTGTATCATTATTATTATATACAAGAGTATTTGTATGGTGTATGCCTGGTGCCATCATGTTATAAAAGACGATACACCTAAGTTTAGAAAATGACACAGTTGAGTTTGTAATGCAATCTGCACTACCAGATCCAGAGCACTGAAGTTTGCATGTTGACAATAACGACCAGACATCAAATATACACAATGTAAAAATGACAAGCTAAAGAGGAAATTGAAATAATCACAACACAGTAAACTAACCTTGCAACTGTATACTAAACTAGTACAGGTAAAATATATTATAACATTTAATTTAAGGATAATAATTAAATTCATTATTTAAACATTTTGTGGTTTAAAATTAATCAGTAAAACATTACCCAACCTAATAAACACCCACACCTAAAATATTCCAATATTTATATAGATACAGCTGTGAAGGAAGGACATAGGAAGTATAGTTAACTTAAAAACACCAACAAAGACTGTTGACAAAGCAGCAATGTCCTTGTTGACGATAGAATTGTAGTATCCGCCTCGACAAGTTAAATGGTCTACCTATCAAACAAGTTATATAACATTAAAGACACAGGTCCTGGCAAGTTAAGAGGTTAACGATGCGCACCGCACCGTCTTTGTCCACACGTCTTTCTCCCTCAGCACTTATAATGAATCGTGACTAAGACAAAGCCGATTCTGCTCAATATCCTTGAATGCAAAACAAAGAACTTGTGTCCCAGATTCTAACTAAAAATAGTAATTTGATGCCTTGTGGATATTGTCAGCCTTGTTGTAGATCTTATCAAAATGACGCAAAACGGTAACAAAGCAATGCTGCATCGACAAAAATGTCTGACAATAGATATATTCTGTGACATAATTAAAAGTATCACTAAACCGATTTTATGAGACTTACTAACATTAAAATACATAGCAGAATTTGTGATATCATACAATAAATATCAACAAATTGTGATATCATACAATAAATATCAACAAATTGTGATATCATACAATAAATATCAACAAATTGTGATATCATACAAGAAGTAGCGTGATTAAAACATTAAAATATCAACAAATTGTGATATCATACAAGAAGTAGCGTGATTAAAACATATTCGGTCAGAAAACTAATAAATATATTCTTTAACAATCGCAGCATTACTCCACTAAAGGTTAAAGCTAACCAGGTGCAGTGTCAGCAATAGTAAGCATTTTTTGTGTAATAGTAAGAAAGTAATTCTTCCCACCTCTCACTAAATCAATTATATACACACAAATGTTCCCATTGTAACACATTGAATATTATATAATCAATAACATTTAAGGAACGAAATGAAGTATAGGCACTATCCAGTTTTCATTCATAGCTATGCTAATTATAATTTATACTACAACTTTTTTAGTGGGTTTTCAGTTAGCGACTACAAACTATTTCAATTTTCCCCGTTTAGATTCTTACCAATGTAATAAAGTATGCTACTTTGGTGACTGAATGATTTTAGCCGGGCCTCTTCCGTTCCTACATTTCGTTTTACACATGAAATAAACAAACCTAAATAATGAAACAAACAGTAAACAGCCCTTTCAGATACAAACTTCCTAGCTGCAACAGCAGGAGTGTATTTGATTCTACAATATATAATAATCGATATTAACAAGTTGGTACAATCCACAGAGAGCGCACAAAAGCGGGGACATATAATTATTAGCTGCAGCTGTGAATATATTGCGCAGTTGATCATAAAATATGCTGACGTCGGTTGTTCTGCGGAGAAAACCTAAGTAACCATGTGTAACAATAGGCTAAACAACAAGTAAATAGTGACAGTGTATCGAGACTAGTATTATATTACCTCTAAGGGAGGGAATAATATAACCGATAAATAATTACACATCAGTCGATATATGTTATGATCCTAGAAATGGATTGTTATTTCTTATTTATTAAATCCTATTATTTAGGTGCAAATGACAACATTGTAGGTTATTACATTTTAGTTTATTTACAACAGGCGCGATTATATAATAATGTATCAAAATATGTCACCTTTGTTGGGAAATGAGTGATTTTGTAGAAATTAATTTTACTTATAGGTATTTTGTTGGAAATTTGACAAAATGTTTATCGTCTTTTGACTATGACTTGAATCGTGCATTTAAAAGTTAAACATTTTGTAAGGCAAATATTTTGCACTTCTCGTAACACATATACTTATATAAGGAAATCAAAGAGTTGAATATTTACTACAAAGGATCAATACCAAAAAGACTGGTCAATTTAGAGAACGTTTTTTGATTTTAGTGACGGCATCTTTTCTCTTTAGTCTAAACAAAAAATGCCATTTGTCACTCAAAAACGTAAGATTATTTTTTCGTTTCGAAATGCATGTAAAATTACCAGTAACGTACAGAAAAGAAAACTCTTTGGATATAATTATATAAATAAAATGTGGTTATTTTCATACAGAATCTTAATAGACAATGACATGAACCCAGAAATAAGCACATATTTTGCAGCCTTATTATAGCAAACGTCTATATTAATAACACAACCTACTGCACTTATTTACATGTACTAAAATCGATCAGTCAAGAGAAACAGACATACGCGACTGTAATAAAATTGTTCAATTATCAAAAAGTGGCACAAGACGCATAATACCATGAACTTTACACCGTTCTTCGGTGTGTATATATATATATTATGTATATAAAGTATAGGAGCGATTGAATAATAAAACTACGGTTGCAGCGCACATAATAATTTCACACTAATCTTAAATGGTAAAAATTTTCTATTAAATATGTAGTACAGACTACATGGTGATGCCGAGAATTGCAGCCAACTGTCACTGCAATATATATATCATATGTATAGATCTACCAGTAGTACTGAAGCATGAATATCTTTTATTTTTAAAAGAAATAAAAAATCAACAACAAGTCGTTGAAATCACAAAATGGGTTACCAAAAAATAACGTCCGTGTCCAATATCAATAGGAAAAAATGGGTCTATTTTTTTAAACTTATTCAGCAATGCAGTTTAAAAAATGTTTGCCTCAGACCTTTATTTTGGAAATTTTGTTAATTAACCCAAATTTAATGCTGTTGTCATTACTATTCCTTTGTCTGTAAATATTGTCATCATACTTCCAACTGCTTTGAACCTTTTTATAATATCTTTATTAATTCTTTCAATATACAACACTCTATCTCTTGACCTTCAGATACTCATCAACATAACTCAGGCTTGTTTCTTGAACTAAAGATGAGCAAAGATATATATGCAACAATACGAAAAAGTTGCATTATAGCATAAGATGTCACCCTGTTGAGCCACCAGCCTATATCAATCATCACTGCAGAGCTCCATATTTACCACGACATATACTACAGGGTGTGGCTTAACTGCAATTATACTATAGGTAAACTGATAATGTAGGCCACTGGGTCATTCACGACCTCCATGTGTGACTGAGCGAGCCGACAGTACAAAACAAATATGGTACAAACTATCTACATTATTATAATTTTCTAAGAGTGCCAGAATGCAAGCAGACGAAATTATTCACAATATGAATAACAAGGCCTAATTGGTTGCCTCACGTAACCAAGTACTGATCAATCAGAGATATCCGTTCTAGTGTGCTGCAGTAACTATATTATTAGAGTGCAAATGGAGATCATGTCACGCCATAATAATAAGTTGGTCGAAACTTGACAACAACAAAGGTTCAAATGGTTATGCAGTGATCTGTACTTGTCTCGATCAGCTGTAAGAGCTGCTAGTTGAAGGGCAGTGTGAGTGATCTAGGTAGATCTGGCCGAATCGAACACGACTGCCTTATTGTATATGTGCCTAAACTATAATGTTATCTCAAGGTTACAGAGTCAGTTGTGAACAGAGCAACAACGAGATTTCAAGAGAGTTTGACACATTTAATGCAAAGCACCCGGTGAGGGTTTGGTTTTCGTCGGTTTCAAAATTAACATATTTTAATTATTAATATATTTTAATCGATACAGAGTGAATGATATACGTACCTAAACCGAGTATTATCTGCAATAATATCATATAAGACTAAAAAATAACTATAGTATAGAATTAAGTACTTCATTTAATTGCGTTTTATAATATTAGAAATAATAATTAAGAATTAATACACTCTTTTAAATAAATTATTCAGAAATTATTCAAAATTGTGTTGTCAACAATGATAATAGTTCCTATCAAATTAAATGGTATATAATGTGAACAGCGAGTTCTAATGACAGACGTCTGTAATAAAGAGTTTTAGAATATATACTAAAACAAGAGAATACTATATCTAACTTGACAAAAACCGATACTATATTAGGGCCTACTAAGTAAACTAAATTATTTTATATTGTACATTATGTATTATATAAAATGTAACAAACAATACTATACGATTTTTTGCCATGCACACGACAGCGAATGGACTGTTAATGTTCAATAATTAAAGAAACATTTTAAAGAAAACATAATATATTCTAAATAATTGCATTTAAAATACCATAAGTATCTATATAAGCATCTCAAGCGATCTGATTATACCTTCAGTACAGCAAATAAATCATGTAGATTAAAACAGTACATTATGCAACAAACCTTCCAGAGTGTTTGTGACAACCCTATAGAATCTCGGTCAGTATGGTGCAAGCTATTCAAACCAACACACACAGAGTAACAACACATCTTAATATATGCTTAGCATCATCTACCTTGGGTGTACGCCATAGTATAGTATGCACGAGCTAAAACCAAAACAGGATCGTATTATACACAATTATACTTATTTTGTATACCAATGAATTCAATTAAACACCAAGTGCTCTTCATTGGAGAAAGAGGCATTATATATATATAGTTCTTTCACACACTAAACTGTGCAGCCTATACCATGTATCAAATGTTTTGTAAGGTTCATTCATGCAAGCTATAGCAAAGTTTTACATAATAATTTATACTTGTACAAATAGTATACAACTCTGTAGCAAATTTTAACTAATTATACTCGGAAAAGCAATCTAGCAGATAACGCCTATTAAGTGAAGTGTACTTTATCAACATATGGCCCTATGCCTACAGCCCTGAATACAGTCATCATTAGGTGTGTACCAACAACACATTACAAACCGATACAGTAAGATAGACAAGCTGGGTTGAAGAGCTCCCAACTAATAAATGCACTTAGGAGTTTTGGATACAGTATTATATGATATGTGTATAAAGAAAATGTATTAAGATCTACTGAACCAAATGCTACTAAAAATGCGAAATAACTTTTAAGTTCATAACTAATCCAAGGTAATATAGTTAAGAATCTATGACTCACAACAAACTGAATATGTGGGAAACTTACATGTTAAAACGTCTTATTAAATTACACATCATGGGAGTTGGAAGCTAATGTTAAGTCTGGACTTTGATATTTAATTAACACTATTAACTTATGGTTAATATAGTTAAATAAATTAGAGTAAATGCTACACATTAAATTATGTAAATAAATGTAGCCTATTAATGACATAATTAAATGTAGTATAGTTATATACTGAAAATGCTTAGGCAGTGGATTGTATAGAGGACCTTGCTGAAATAATGTCATTTACGTGAACTGGCTGCAAGAGCTGACATTCTGTACAAATACAGAAGATAATAATATAAACAATGCTATTCTATTATGGCATGAAAAGAGTCATATCCATATGTGTACCATAGAAAAAGTTATTGATAGGACATAATATTGATAGGACTAATATAAGACACAAAATCTTGTAAGTAATTTCTTGGTCATTTACAAGCGATTGTCTTTATGGCTGGTCGATATTGGGCTTAATTGTTAATATTTAAAAATTTATTGATTTCATTTACGAGTTCAGCTAAGTAAATATGTCCATTTATAATATACTATTTAAAATATATATTATATAAAAGGCAAAACAAGCTTGGAGGTCATAACATTCAAAAGACAGTCTTATAGGTGACTACTAGTTACAAGAATATACATTATAAATAAATTTAATCAACATATTAAAGTATTACTATTATTATAATATTAAAACATATTCCATACAGAAAAGAAAGATCTAAGTTTTTAAAGTGTTCATATCTTTAGTCTGATGTTAGAACATACTTTATTTTTAACAGTATATCACGAAATACAATATTTTAACGAAAATTAACTAACAAATTATAAAGATAATCTGATAAAAACAATACTAGATTACAATAGCCGACACTAATGTCTACAGTTAAAGTCGTTGAAATAAGAAATATTGTACGAAGTATACTTTTAGTGTAGTTTGGCAAAATCATGTTTATAGCAACCTTAATAAGGCGATAGTATCAAGAAAATACGGAACGCTGATGCAAATATGACATTACGCAGGACCTGGATAGAATATAATGAAAACAGAATAATATTATTCTTGTCGAATAGATACAATCGTTTTCCATTACATTAAAGCGCCCCGTCTATAAACTTCGTTGTGAATCAGAGAAGGCTATAGGTGGCTATAGTAAACTATTCGTGACAGCCACTCGAAAAAGGGACACAATGCTCTAACAGTCGTCCACCGATTTCACATGTGTTACAACACAGTGTATGAGGTAAATAATTAATAGCAAGGGCGATTGCTTAGTTTAAACAGACATTGTGCACCAAAAAACGGCATTTAGAATATTCTTTGACAGAGCTGAAACGGATACCAATGTTTACATGAAAATGTACGTCAGAAATTTGTAAGGCAACATTTACTATTCTCTTAATGGATTGAGATCTCCAAACGATTTACCTATATACACATGTATTAAAAAGGGAATAATTGATATATTATATGTATTTTGAAGATGGCCATGGTACATTGAAAATCATTCTTTCGTTATTGAACTCACACTGATTTTTTCTGTCAGATATTAACTTATATACACAACAAACATTACAACATAGGCCTACCATATAACATAAAATACAGACTTATTTTCGAGAGCATTATAAAATGAAACTATGCGCGGTAGAAAATTATAAACGACTTTATTATTTCACAATTTTTTATGAATGGAGACGTTATCGAAGTCATACAACCTTTACGGAGATACACCACCATAAAAACATAATATCGCGAAGGATAACCGGGAAATGCTTCGAATTGAAGCTTTTGAATATTGCAGAGCAGGAAGACACGTTGCGCGTTACACATCTACGATATACAAAGAACCTCTAAAAGCGATACTGTCAATAAATATGAAAAGGTTCCGCCAAGCTAGTTTCCGTTTTCGTGCATCGCTGAGTCATAATGTAATATTCAGATCGTAATATGAATACACTGCATGCGTTACTCTTTTGAAAAATGTGAGAGGGCATTTTGGATTAATACTTGGGGTAGGATTATATTTTTATAAAATTTGCCCAAAGTAAGGAAGGAAGCGTGTATAATCTAGTGTTAAAAGGTTGTCATATTGTTAAACCTCGACACTGCAGTATAGGGCCGTTCTCAGAAGCCACTGATCCTGCCGCTAGTGGGTTCGACCAGAGGTTTGTAGGGTGAGAAGGGGAGCAGAAAACGTACTTGGTATCATGTGTTGTTTTACCGAATGCTGCAGGGCATGTATTTGGAGTTGTGGGGTGAAGGAAATGTTGATATTAATTTGTTAGGGCGGGGAAAGTTTTGCTGCGGTGCTGTGCGAAGATATGACTCGGAATTGGCTAAAAATTCGATAATGAATTTATATCAATATTATCAGTTACTCAAAACATTTGTATAAAACTATTCACATTCAGACTTAGTTTTTGCATGATATCAAAAATACTATTCTTATATGATTTGTCTGACTCCACAAGAAATGGATTGACCAGATTAATGGCGAATAAATAAATTAACGATCATAAAGTTTAAAACTTGGGTAATGTAATGTATATGTTTAATAAAAAAACATATCGGCCATATATTGCAATTTACATTACAGTTTACCTATATATTGAATCGCCTTAATAACTTCTATGAGATAATCGCTATCGTTAAGTATTAATTAGTATTCACAAACATATCAAATAAAGTCTTTGAACTATTAAAAATCGGTTGACGCAGTTTTCATAAACCACAAATAAATTAAACAATATTTTATATCTTATCGTAAATGATATTACATGGTCAAAGGCCAGTGTACAACACAAGAACACTTAGCAGCGTGATTTTTGTCTTGTGAGGAGTGCATTTGTTAACAATACATCATATAATATATTGACTGCGTGAGATAAGAAACATGTGTGTATATATATAACGAGATATTGTATGTTTTTGGTTGGTCATATTAGACACGTATAATACTGCTATCAACCAGCAGTATATAAGCTTGGTGAAAACATGCCATGCAATAATATTAGGCCTATATTGAACGACTTTACTCAAATTATGGTCGTTTTAATTGACTAACGAATGACGAACTCAATAGTTCGGTCTTCATTTATACGTTGATCAATATTATAAAACAAGGATTCATAATATTGATATAGAGGACGCATGACTGTTGATGTCACAGATATAAATAGCCAAGATAAGAAACAAACTTATGACTAGTGCGTATTTTTATTGTCATCAATCACAATAATTAGAGGTAACAATAAAATGTATTATTATAGATGCAAATTAATTATAGGATTATTCATTTTGTTTTTTGATATAATAAAATACGGAAAGAAAAAATATTCCTCTAAATTATAATTCAAGTATACTAAAAAAATTAAGAAAATAACTATGACGGGTGTTTCACAATTGTAGAAAATAACAGCTGTTGGTTAATTATTTCATTCAAAAACATAAAACGTACGACGACATATAAAATTGTGTTTTCGAGTGCACATCTTATTTAAATTAGTCAATAGTTATACGATAATAACCAATTAATTTGATTATAATATTTGATTATTCATAACTATACAACATGAACATCAGAATATTTTTTTTTCAAAAACAAAGTTCGTCTCTAGACCGATTTAAGATTCTGCGTAGCTGAGTTAACAAATATACTTTGAAGCATCATGTAAGACCGGAACACTATGTGCCAATTAACGAAGACTTTTTACATGTTCAAAGCTAACAGTTGCAACAAGGTAAAATACATAGGTTTGCAATTCGTAATTAATTTCAACTGCGTAGTTCTTTAGTGAGAATCGTAAATGTAAAATCCTTTAACGGTAGCTATATTTTGCGTACACAGAAATATTAAAACAAATATCCATAAACATTTAACAAAGGATTATTCTGATATTATACAATTAAAACTGGCTAAATCTCTTAATCAATGTAAACAAAATGATCCCATTCCTGTAAACATAAATCAATAAAATTGATTGAATAAAAGTATTTCCTGAAAAATACTAAGAAAATATAAAAATTAATTCTGTAATGTTACATTTAAAAAATCCCGGAAACAGTTCATTGTTTATACGCAGTTGACATATTTCAGGAAGTGTTTTTAATCAATCAACATTTTTATTCTTATTAACCATGTAAATAATATGTTTATATAATCTTTCTGGAACCATTACATTTTCAAATGAAACCTGCTCAGTCTCCGCAGATATAATTAATTTCCTATTTTATTGTGGTCTACAATTAATTAAAGCTGCGAGAAATGCCAAAAGCATAATATATGAATTATACATATATAATAAAATTGTAACGACTAGACCACATAGTTAATTAATAAAATATCAACCACATATCAAAAATATACCATGCCGTTAGGCAATTTATTACTGTCAGTCAATATTTGCTAATAATTATTAATTACTGCAACGTGCTGATTTCACCAATCCACTAATTAACAGACTAAAAACAATATTATATAAATATGGTGCAGCCAACAGCGCTGGCGATACAAGTGTTATACTTTGTACATGTCGGTACCCACGAAGGAACTGATTCAACGAAGTTACTAAGTAACAAAATACTTTTAGGCAACATTTCTATTAAATTAGTCAATTTCAAAGAGGAACATATTGTAGCGAATGTAGTATACACACAATTATAAAAAAGGTATTAAAATGCAGGCGGATTGCGATCATTTATAAAAAATATGTTACAAATGTATAGTTTATGTATAAGAATATATATTATATACTACGTCATATTTAATTAAGAAACGCACGATAAAAATGCTTCAGGAAGTAATTGTTCGAAAAACAGTAGTATCTATAACTTACGTACAAATAGAAATAACATTAAATATATTAACAAAATGTATGCGTAAAAACATACTACTTTTTCAATTAATAGGATTCCC
Organism: Coelogynopora nodosa; assembly: GCA_034780555.1. Taxonomy (NCBI): domain Eukaryota; kingdom Metazoa; phylum Platyhelminthes; order Proseriata; family Coelogynoporidae; genus Coelogynopora; species Coelogynopora nodosa. The sequence continues at coordinate 23,738 of JAUZND010036003.1, forward strand.
CGTGTTTATACAATGACCAATAAGTGAGCAACAGTATATTATAAATAAATTTCATCCAATTTGTGATTAGTCCAGGGAATACATAGCTTCCAGTTTTGTACCATCGACTCTCCCATTTCAAATTTAATAAAAATCATGACTGTAAAATACAATATATAGAAAAAACACACAATACTTTAGTGATGGAATCTAATTAATTTTACACTTATACCACATGAAATTAAAATGCTTACAATCGACAGAGGATCATTATTAAAACCACTATCTCGTGTATCTCGTGAAGTTATGTGAACTAAGGAGAGCTAAAACACTGAGCCTATATATATGTGACCAGGACCGGTACATTGCATGTGATTGTACGCATATACAACAATATAATTATATTAAATATAACAGTTGAAGAAGATGATACGTTATAGTTGCGCATAAATGTCACTTTTGATTTTAGTACATTAGACATAATAATGTAAAATAAATGAGTTGGATTTCTGCTTGAAAATACGTAAATGATAGCTTTGAAGTGGCGTGTGTATAACTGAGTTCATACAACTTCGAACTCTACAACGTCTCTCTGACAATAGAGGAATAACAACATCATATCTTATAAGTGGGGTAAATTGTGGAGCTTTGTAAAGAGACATTATGAAGATACAAATGTACGTTATACCAGTAAGGGTATATGTATATATATGCAGCTAGTTCATGCCGACAAAATACTATTTAGAGAATGTTATGGTGGAATTACATAATATTCTTAAAGCATATACTTAACGAGCGATTAAAAAAAACTTAAAATGTCAAAACACATGAATTATACTCCACCCCAGTCTAACAAGATACACACAAACTAAAGCTATACCATAGAGATTTCTTACCCGAGCAACGAGAATGAATTAAATTTACAAATAAGAGATTTGGTCGTGATACGCTTTTTACTCTAATTGCTTCAGAAAAATTAGTCTCTAAATAGCGAAAACACACATACAACCGGTGAGGAATGAGAACTAGATTCTCTGTTCGAATATTCTCTTTTTTTAGTCACGTATACAATATAGCTATGCTAAATATTTCTCATTTTTTGAAAATAATTCCTTCCAATGCTTTCTTTCACTTTTGCTTTCGTTTCACTTTCAATTCAGACATTTCGTATGATTTACCTTTCGCTCAATTTTTAACGAAGCGAACAGGAACAGGGGTAGTCCTAGCTGAATTTACTCAGAGCTAGTGATTTTAATCCAATTATTTTTAATTAGTGAACGGTTTGTTCAAAATGCTTAATAAAGATTGAAATAATTTTAAAATAATCAAAATGTTATTGTTTGATAATATAATAATATATATTATAACAATTATGGACGTATTGTGATATAATATTATATTTAACAAATAATACATAAACTGAACAGTTCTACAATTCAACAAATACAATGTAATGCACTTATTGTGTATATATTTATTTATCCACCAATTTATTAATATATGTCTTGTAAATTTATACTGATAATGTAACTATAATATCGAGATTTTTTATTGCTGAGAAGTAATCACCATGGTAAATAAATGTCACTTGTGTAACTTAAATTTTTTTGTGATTATGTATTAAGTAAAATAAAATTAATGTAACTTATGTAAATTTGGTTTGCAGTTTGAATAATTGGTGGCATTCAAGCATGCTGAATAATTCATATCTGTGACTGATATGATGATGGCACATATAGTGGCGTAGATAACCAAACTCCTATTTTAGTAGGTACAGCATATTATATTATATTGTTTGCGCCCGATTGTTATTCTGAACTTGTTGTTGTAGCAACCAGTCCATCACACCAACACAACACAACACGTACTATGACAACAAGAGTAACGCGAAACTATAGTTCAAGTGAGATGTCGTTGATATACACCTTCACGCAGTAATTATATACCTATAGAGGCTGTTCTAGCAGTATAGGGGGTACCGACATCAGAAGAACGGAAAAAGCTTACACTAAACAACTTTGAGAGAACTTGCATTGTCACAATGACAGCATATCATTCTGAATTACCGACTGGTGTTGCAATATTAAACTCAGCGAAAAAATCTACAGTCAGCACAAATGAAAATATATTCAAAGTCAGCAAAAAAAGTTTATCCGACGTCAGCAAAATTAGTAACGAAGAGAATACGCCTTTAGAATCTATTATATAAGTTAAATAATATTATCGAAATAAAACAAGACAATGGTGGGCTTAAAAATAGCACTGAAATAAAGTAAAGCTGTAACAAAAAATTCTCAACGTCTTTGGAAAGGCACTGCATTATAAAGGTTATGAAAATAGTTTCAAGTTGGACTGTTATTATTCCTGTTCCCATATGATATAAGAACTGGATTTTTCACCAAATTTGACACTTTGGTACGAAAATTTCAACATTCAAAGCTTCTCTTTAGCAATTAAAATCGAATGCAATAAAATATAGCTGTGTGGTCAGGTATTAGTAAAGAAAATATTTTATACAATACTTGTTTAAATCAAGTTTAACTGTTTAATCCTTTCAAGATACAGATACTGTAACAATTGACGCTTTGTCCTTCTTACTATGAAATATTTTAGTTCATATTTAAAAAGATTTTGATACTAAACCGCATAACTAACTAAACAAGAACTGTAATCGATTGAGACAAATCACAAATGCAAGAAAGCGATAGAATTAAATCAGGTGACTGACTGACTGCTTAATCAGTTTTGTTTATAAAAAGCCGCTATGTAAGGTCTATTAGTAGGATACTGACTCAGCGAATTATTGCATCCACCCAACAGAAATAGCTTTTTGTAATAGCTGAGCATCAAAATATATGTTTTACCTTTTCCTTTCCATTTTGAAGTATAGAAAAATGACAAATACGAGAAATTACCTTTTACAATTATTCTACACGTGATTGGACATTTTCACTAAAAATAGATAGTTATCAACAAACTATGAATAATATAAATAAATAGAAGCGTACAATAATTGGATTCAACTGTTCAACACTACTTGGCACTTATTTAAAAAAAGATTAATTTATCGTCCTAATATATCGTCACAAATATCATGCATATATATTTATATTAATATTAGACGTTCATTAGCATGCACAAATAGTGACCGTATATTTTAATAATTTTGTCCAAATCGACTAAACTATAGGGAAAAATCAATCAACTGTTTATTAATAATAAAATCAGCGAAATATCTATATTCACCATGTTATTCATTGTTGAGATGCTTCTTGCCTATTTAAATCAATAGTATTATAATAAACCCGTAAATACTATTGTGATTAATGCAATGCCCATATGCGCCATAACTACTGCCAATCAACAGGAAATATACAGACGTTTACAAAAGTTAATGATAATATATGAAGTTCGAAATTCACCGGCCCTGCACATCAGACAGTTAATTGGAACCTACGCAAATACAGTACTACATAGGTACCTCTATTTATATTATATACCACATAAGCTGTGGCAAACACTTCCGCTGGCATCAACGAGGTTATAAAGACATTATATAGAATACCGGGACGGGGAGGCATTATTTAGAGATAAAACTTGTTATTATAGATATTGTAGATTGAAACAAGTGCACAAATTACCATAACTACACAATTTGATACACTGCGCATAACATACAATATCCAACATTGAGTGAGGATTTGGGGGGGGGGGAGGGACTTTGACCTTTACAGAGAACTGCTTGCTTCCTGGACCAAAATTGCAAATTGAGTCCAAACTAAATGTAGCAATGCATACGTATGTACTTGATATGGTTAAGACACACAGCTAAGAGCGCATACTGATTTACTCTTTTTGTCATCAATTATCATTTTAATTAACAAAAACATGTACAAGTTTATACATTTATTATATTTATAATTGATACCTCTCTCCCCGCCCGGTCCCCGCCTTCCAACACATTCAACTATTAACATATTCCAATCGGCAGACGCTTATTATAATCATTTCGTTCCGAAAGATTCGGTTTGTGTATAAAACTTTCTTGCTCATGTCTTAAATACTATGAGTCGTATTAAATTAAACATCGTCATTTAATTTTATTTTTTTCAAACCGACCGAGCATGGGTATTTTCTCGGCAAATTCCAAAAAAATGAATTTGAAAATATTGATCATTATATCACAATGTTCTATATTCTTAATAGCGTATTTTACACAAAACCGTTATTTGAATAAATTATGATATTTTCTATGTAATTTTTCATTAACTCCACATAAAGTTGATGCTTCAATAATTTGCCAGAAAGCACTTGCGTCACTTTATATCGCAGAAAGGTGACAATGTGATCAATTGTAAAACACACTTTCTTCAATCTTTTCACTGTAGATAAAAACATTACTGCATCATTAACAGGCAATGTTATGTCATAATAATATTTAGTCATTATCGATTCAAGATTATTCAATCTTCACAGTAAATGTAAAATACAAACAGTAGGTTAGAACTATGTCATACTTTTAAAATGTTGAAAATGATGTGTAAATGTATGTTGTAATATAGTAAGTCTAAATGATAAAATTAAGACCTGGAATTGCTATATATAAGAACTGTATAAAATGCAATAGCCGTAGACTTTTTAAAATATTACAGCATGAAAATGACAGAAAGGCCATATAAAAATGTTCAACAGGCATGTTTTAAAATTATCGGGACAGTAAAAATCGCATCAAATATCGGGACACTTCATAAGTATGCATATATGCAAATAATGCATTTTTTCAATTATATCATGGTCAAATTTGAGGAAACATCTGAAATTTTAGGAACAATCAGAGGCCGGCAGTTATTATTTGGTCGGTGATGCCTTAAGTTGAAAAATATAATTTCTTATAAGCGTAAAATAAATACGGGTCGTCATGGATTTTCGAGTTGAGAAATGAACAATGAACCACCAATCTATTAATATAATATGTTTAGTAAATTTATACCGATAATATAAATATAACATTTAATGTGAATTTTTGATCGCTGTGTAAAGTAATCCTCATGATAAACATATATAGTTTACGTTATATGTGTACGCAGGGTGAAGCAAAATTCAGGAAACTTAGTGATTTTAAGAAAAATAAATATACAACATTAAATGCTATATGATACAAAAGGCGAAAAAGTTTCAGTTCGCAACATTTGTTCAATCTGTCCTCTATTTATTTCAAGACATTCTGGAAGACTTCACTTCACTTCTGTCGCAATCTGTCCACCTGCTTGCTCGATTATATAGGCTGCACTAAATGTTCCTCATCTCTAATTTTCACATAGACTGAATAACATCGAATCGGAATAACATCGAACAGGAATAAAATAGAATTGACTGGATTAGCATCAAACCGGAATAACATCGAACCGGAATAACATCGAACCGGAATAACATCGAACCGGAATAACATCGAATCGTAATAACATCTCCTATATTTTTATTGGCTTGTGCGCTGTTGGATTGGTCACTGTATATCATAATATATTTTCGATGTTATTCCGGTTCGATGTTATTCCGGTTCGATGTTATTCCGGTTCGATGTTATTCCGATTCGATGTTATTCAGCAGATTTTCTGGCAGAGTTTCGTAATAATAGATAATAGTTTCCTTACTTTTGCTAGCTACCCTTATAAATTTATTTCAAAAAATTGTTTTATAATGCGATTATTATAATTCATACTACAATATTAATGTAAGACAGATTCAATCATACGATTAATAACTTATTATTTTTAACTATTATCCATTAACCATTTTACTTTATAGTAAATATTTTCACATTTTTATGTGGACAATAATTACAACTGAAACAATAATTCCATATGGAGAAATCTCACAAATGAAAAATATATAATATGCGTTAACTTACTATAAAATAGAAGGTTTTAACTATAATTTAAATCAGCCTACGCTAACTTTTCCTATCATCTATAGCAGAATATAAAAACACACCAATTACACTTTTCCAAACGGGAGGAAGGGGAAATCGGTTTTTTACATACTAAAAAGAAAGGGGGTACTGTGTGGAGTGATATCATGAGTATCTAGTGCCATAAATAGCAAAGAGAGAACGAGTAAGAAAATAGAAAACAATCTCTCGAAACAAGAGCAGTAGCCTATATTAGAAACAAGACAGATAAAACGATATACATTGTATGTAACGATCGTTTAAACGAAATAAACTTGTGGATGCGAATAATTAAAAACGAAAAACAAGTTATAAAATTGGTCGACGTTTCAGGAATATATTTCCCTTTATCAAGACATAACATTTACAATAAAGTACAATTAAGAAAAAATGTAATTAATTCAAATAAACATTTAAAATTTGATTATAGTAAATTACATTTAACTGAGATCAATAATAAAGAACTTTTTACAATGTGAATTAAAATTGTCCATAAAGTCCACTAAATTTGCCCATCTTTAAGTTAAAACCAGTTGGTGATAAGGTCTTCTACTTTTAAAATATAAAATCTTCTCTTTCTCTCCGAGTTATTTTGTTTTTAAAATCTTTCTAAAATAAATAGCTTTAAATCTTTTTCTATTATGTGATCCGTTTGTCCAAAATGAATAGGAGCTCAATTATCAATTATGTCTTTCAATTTTTCACCAGTTTTATTGTTTTAAATTTTATCTCTATGTCCATTTAATCTTTAGTTCACTTTATGGACAATTTTAATTCACATTGTAAAAAGCTCTTTATTATTGATCTCAGTTAAATGTAATTTACTATAATCAATTTTTCCAATATATTAATATTTTCAAATTATATTTTAAATGTATATTTAAATTAAGTGTAGTTATTCATATTGTATTTTATTGTAAATGTTATGTTTTGATATAGGGAAATATATTCCTGTAACGTCGATCAATTTATAACTTTTTTTAAAAAAATTATTCACATCCACAAGTTTCATCTTTCTTGTTTCAAATATACTGCTCTTGTTTCGAGAGATTGTTTTCTCTTTTTATACATGTAACGGCAGCAGTTTGCATATCTTATATAGGGACTGTAATATCAAACCCAAGACAGATATCATATTGTAAGAGCTTTGTTATAAATAGTGCCACCCACGTGATGCAAGTTTATCATGCCATTCCATGGGACTGCCAGTTCTTGCTAATGTCAAGTTAAAATCGGTGGCAGACACAGAAAAAAGATACTAGAATATTATCTATCCTACTTCAACTAATTATTATCCAGAAAAACCAACTCGAAAAATGTTATGGTGTTTCAATATTTTAATTTCAGTATCAGTATTTGACTGTAAGTCGCACACAAACATTTTAAACTAAAATCTTTATATCAGCTTTATCGAAAACAAAATAGCATTATATTATCAGGAATTAAGATTTAAGGGTTCTAGCAATCGGGGAATTTTTATACAATTCCGATTAAACTACTTTACACACTTTCAAAAATTATATTACAAATTTAGTTTTCCTTTTATGATAGTAAAAAAATTAACATTTAGAAAGCGACGCTATGCTATAAGAATTTTAATATAAATAATGAAAACATAAAATATTTACAGCTAACAAATATTCTGAGTAAAAATATACGAGAATAAACTCCACAGCAACGCAGGCGGCATAAGGTGTCGTTCACATATTTATATAACGCAGAATTTGGCATTTTGAACTCGAAATAACAAAATACAAAACCACCCACCTAAAATAAATTTTTCTTACAATGATAATACATGAATAATTATTCTTTTCACCGATTTTAAATTGAAGTTTTTTAATCCAATTTAATAAAATAATAATTTTTATTATAAGTATAGTATTTCCAGATGTAGAACAATCAACAGACAAGCTTTATATTCGCATTATATGTGAATAATTACTTTCTTCAAAATTTAATAAATATTTAACACGAAAATAAAAAAGATATGGTAATTTTTAATCCATACGGATAAAAGTAATAAGCAAAAGATTATAGTATACAAACGGATAGGGACTATTAAATATTGTCAATGTTGACTATTGGATAAATGTGTAATAACAATTGAACAGGGAAAATATTACATATTTATATTCGAACGGTAACACTACTCAATTAATTAAATTAATATATTTCTCGCATATTTTCGATACAGTTACAATGAATCGGTAGAGGGGCCCCACATCTGTACATCCACAGTTAACTAAGAGTCGAACCCACTACCTACCGTACTCTTAGTAACGCATAATAACAACAATTGAAACCACCCACACCCACCCCTCGGCGGGTGCAAATGACACAATTAAACAACTAATGGAGGGAGTAAGAAACAGCCATGATTTGAACTAGACCTTCTAAATCAATAACGATAGCCCGTGGTGACCCAGCCGAGTGCGGAGGCGGCACAGCAAGGATAAGGCAGGCATCGACAGGACGTGAAGCGTACATGTTTTATTTCACAGAGAGAGAGAGAGAGGGGAAGAACCAAAGATATTATTGAATTAGTAGTAATTATAGCTCTACGGGAAGAAGAACTGACTCTCTCTCTCTGTCTCTCACAGTCGTAGAGTTTTGGAACAGCAGAGGAAATGAATGAAGATAGACGCGCGACAGAGCAAGCAGCAGCTATGCGCGCGGAGAGAAAGGGAGCTAGGAGCTGTGAAGAGTGGGTGGTGAACGTGCGAATATGGTGGTATTGATTATTTGGGAGTTGTTGTTTCGCCTATTTCGCCTAAATTATCGATTACTGTCCAGCTTGCTAGCCGGATCAGCTGGCTGGCTGCCGTTGACTCGACTGCGCTAGGTTGAGAAAGAAATGGAGGTGAATGAGGGGGGGGGGGAAGGAGAAACACACTGCTATAGATATATGTAGGATTTAGGGGATAAGGGAGCTGAGACGAAAGGAACAACACTGCTTGCTGCGCTCGTAGAATGGAGTGACGTGACGCTGCTGAAGGAAATCAATGAAAGTTCCATTCATTCACACAGCTATTTAAGTACTGTAGGTCACCAGCGGCAACTCCCACCTTCTAACTACAGATACAAATTTTATTTTCTGCGGCGACGGTTTCTAGAGGAATAACTTTAACTTGTAATATGCTGAAAATACAGATTTTGCGATATCTAATTATGGGATATTATTTTGGATAGTGGATTTTAGACAGCTTTTTTTAGATATCTGACTAAAGCAGAACACAACATTGTTTGTGCGATATTCAAGTACTGACAAATATAAATAGTATAATGTATCTTTTGATGATTAATATCCATGATTACACAAGTGAAACATACTATAGCAATTAAAAACATAACATTAAAAAATACATATTGTTTAGATAATTAAAAGTATAACAGTTTTATTTTCTACTTTTGTGTTAAATGAATGTTGCGACTTATTGGAGTATCAATGGAGTATTGCATTCATATATATATATAAACACATAATGAATGAATGAAGATGGTATCAGCTAGGTAGCTGGTATAACATGTATTTCGCTAAATTGAGTCAGGAAATGATCACGCTTACAGTCACAACATCTTTGGACAAATAAAGATGTATTTAATTTTCTAACCTTACAATGAATTAATAAAAAAGGTTCCAGGAGTTATAACATTAGCACAATTGAATAAATTGAAAACCGACACAAAAGTATAGGTACAGTCATTATAATTTCCATTAGTCTTGGCAGGCAGAACGGAAGATTCTATATATAGTGATATTTGACCGGAAATAAAAAACATTGAACCTTCTCAACGTGACTCATACGACTGTGCTAAACACACACAAAGAGAAACACTTTGCAAGTGAAGTTGCTGCTGCACGGCAGGGCACTACACGAGCATAGAACTAAAAGGGGTTCATTGTGCACGCGTCGCTGCTACCGGAAATATGACACAAGACCGTACAAGTGTACGACACACTTTATAGAGATCTGACTATAGTAAGCGATAATAGATGCCATGGGCAAAGGTGTGTTTGTTCAATCATGCGTATATAACTGTGTCGAGCAAAATCGATAGATATTTCTTGTTATTGGTTTTATTTATTAATTGTGGAAAATGTTGGGTTGATAGAAAGCCTATTATATATATATATTACATTTGACCTCTTATACCCATTTTTACCTTCAAATATGCAATTGAATTGACATTTTCTGTAAATTCAATTCTATTCGATTATAATATAAACGATATTGCCTACACTACTTAAACGATAGAATTCTGAAAGTACACAATGAAGATGCAGAAAAACAGTTCAATTAAGTTTTGTACACAAGTTGATGTGTACATATGTATAATATAAGACAGATTATAATGAAATTTAATTATGAAAACACACGTCTTGTTTCTGCACAATGCACGTCACTGGAAGAATACTGACGAAGTAGCAAGGTTAGATAGCCTATACTCATACAAACACAGATAATCAAAATATAAGTGAGTAAATAATAAATATTGTATACGACATATATAAACTCTACTTCAAGCATAGCTATTTATATAGACTATATTACTCAATGAAAATAAGTCGTTCGACGTATTTATTGTGGAACGGCTGATCAAAGATTCGGCGGCAAATGTATTAAATATAATCGATAAATAATAATTTGGACAGACATCTATTTACAACATTACGGTAATTAGTGGAACAACACGTTAACAGTACTCTGCGTTTGTCACATTGTTTACATGCCAAACATGTTCGCCATGACTGAAACCCAATTTGGAGTGTAAACCAACTACCCACCACCAGCACAAGCGCACAACGTCAACCAACCTGAGTCTGACAGGCTTGTCCAGACAGCCGGCATCACACGCATAGTAGACCACCGGCTCCCCACCACCCTCCCCATCACCAGAGGCACCCGGGGCGGCGGCCAGAGCCGAGACCAGCATCACCGCCTTGTTGTTCTCCTCCAGCTGGACCTCGACACGGATCCAGGCCCGCCGTGTGCCCCGGTAGTGGAGCCGGCGGAAGACCAGCTCGCGGTGCAGATCGCTGGGCAGCATGCCGAACTCGAGGTGCTCGCCCGAGTGGCTGAAGGAGCCGGTGCTGAGTAGCAGGGCCTGTGGGGGGGGGGGAGGGGCCTTGCATGGCTAGTTAACTGTTTGAGTTGAGATAGGGATAGATCATCCCGGGGGTGGGCCCCGCTCACTACACCAGTTTTACACGCTTTGGTATATTCATGGTAGTATGTTAAAGTCTAATCTACTCTTTCAGAGAGATAGAGAGAGAGAGATAGAGATAGAGAGCGACAGAGATAGAGAGAGACAGAGAGAGATAGAGAGAGAGACAGAGAGAGAGATAGAGAGAGACATATAGAGAGAGACAGAGAGAGAGAGAGAGAGATAGAGAGAGACAGAGAGAGATAGAGAGAGACATATAGAGAGAGACAGAGAAAGATAGAGACAGAGAGATAGAAAGAGACAGAGAGGAGAGAGAGAGTGAGAGAGAGAAGTCTCCAGTTACAGGCACCCAAGCAACCACGCAATCCAGAACAGGTGTTGATGGCTCCCAAGAAGCGACACCAAACTAAACCCGACTGACAGGAGACCGAACCACCCGAGAAGAACAAACACACACTCCCGGAGACGCGAAAGCTTTTCAAAACGTAATCATCCGCATTACCCTGCTCCGAGATTTATACAAAATTTTAAGATATAATTAAGATATCATATAAGATTTTAGAAAATAGATGTTATATACAAGACAAGACAAGTGCGTACTAAGTGTTCTACTTAATGTTCTCGACAAACATATTCGTTAGAAAAACAATTGTCACCCTTTTGAAATACAGTTCGTACATGGCAAACAAAGACATACAAAAAATCATAGCACACTGTTTTCAATGAGTTTTACAAATTTACTCTGGGTATGCGTTTCCAGAGGGTTTTAAAAAACGCGGATGTATATTGAAAACATATAATTATAATCTTATTTTTATTCTACTGCTACATAACATGCATATAATTCATTTTCAGATTTAAAAGAAAGCTAAAAAAGAAGTTGCATTCCTGTAACAAACATGCTACATACATCATTCATATAGATAATAACTTTATTTTTTAATAACTGTTTCTTGAGAATTTTCCAGGGCTCTTACAAGAATCCAAAGAAGAGTTTTCGTGATTTTTCAGGGCTATTTATATATATTTCTAATTCCAGGACTTTTTTTAAATTCCAGGGCTTTTATCATTTTTTTCTCAATTACAGGGATTTCCAAGGGATTGCTGGAAGTCCAGGGTTGTGTATATAATATGCATTTTAAATTCAGACTTGTAAAACATTTTTTAAACATTAGAGTTACATACTTCACAGAATTTACAACTTAAAATAGAACTATGTTTATAAAACAGAGAATTTTTTTGAGATTAAAAAAAAGACACATTAATATTATGTAGGAATCTTAATACGATACATTAAAAAAATCTTTGTTTTCATACGTTTTGAACAATCTTAATTTGGCTCATCGGATTGATTCGTTGACCACCAATCATCTTTGATTTTTTTCTGTATATTAATAAACTAACATGTTGTATCATAAAAATAGTACAGAGTTGCATATCATCTAAACTTAACGATTTCTCGAAGATACAGATATTAATTTAAAATATGGGAAAAGGATTAACAAGTCATATCAAATAAATATTACTCATTTCGAAAAGCACAAGGATTGTAACTTATTTCACAATAATACGCAAATTAACCGCCTGTAAAAGTTACTTATTTGCTCTATACTTTGATGTAGCGTTTATTCTGAGCGTAAGTTACGTTTGATAAATAACTAGTAGGTAAATATTTGCGGTTCGTAGGAATGTAATGAAACCAAACTAAAGAAACTAATGTTTATAGATTGATTTTTACAATCCTTCTTAAAAAAATATTACATAATATTATAATCAGACATATTATGTTGTCTTATTTTAATAGGCGAGATAGTAACTGCAACTAATATTAGATATTATAAATACTAAGCTAAGAAACCACAAAATGAAGAACATTATATTATAACAAAACCATATATGCGAAACATTCATGCTAGAAGGCTTACGTATTTTATAGACATTTAAATATTATAATTAATTGTCTATACGAATTCAGGATAATAGATAATGCTGTCAAAATGGAAGTGAAATAGAATTAGCAAATTGATTCTGTACGTCTATACACAGTTACTATTATTACTTAACACAGAATTAATTATATTTATTATGATTTGATTGCAAGTCTTGTCACTTTAGTATCAAAGTTATTATGCTATAAACTTGTACCTACGAAGTGCAGGTTTGATAACGAATCAATCATAGAGATAATAAAATAATACACGAGTGATATTGATCAGATTATTATAAATATTAATTGTCGATTGAATCAAATGCGCAAAAAACCCTATTCATGAGAATTTTCCAAGAATAATTATCGAACACAATATTTACTAATCTTCAAACGGTGTTGCATAATAAATCTGTCCGATGCTAAAAGGTGAAATAAGTTAAAAAACATCATCCCACGCGGTAACATTAATTCCTACAAAATGTCAGAATACATTCCAAAACAACTGCCTATCACTCACTCACACATAACATTTCGAAAGACGGCAGCGCTAAAACTAAAAGGAGGCATTACGAAAACAACTTTTTCAGCCCACAATAAGTAAAGCATATTCTAACATAGGAAAGTATAATATTATATATTTAACGTTAATAATAAATTAGTCATGTGTCTGTGGATACAGGGCACGTACAGTAAATATATTTTCACTTTAAAACCTTTTGCCGTTCAGATAAAACATATGCCGTCACATAAAATAAAGTAAGAATTATTTTTTTGAAAAATAAGATAATTATTTAATTTTTTTTAAATAAGAAGATTGTAATACAAATATAAAAAATACCAAAAAAATGATTGAATGTCATTAATGAAAACGTATTAAAAAAGTTGTACTGGAAGTTAAATTATTATTATTCAAATGTCAAAATGCAAAAATGAAATGAGTACAATATAATATTAATTTAAATGCAACAAAAAAAAAAATATTACATTGTTTAATTGTTTCCATTTTAAGAGCTTACTTGCTTTATTTAGTTTAAAAAAGGCTACAATAAAACTATAATAATATATTTCAACGCTAATTCAGCGAAAGACTGGCATGCATATTTTGAGACGAATAACTAATGCAAATTGTTGTGAGATTTAAAGAAAAAGGGACCTATCAGAACAGAAAACCTAATTTTCATTAAACTTAAATATATACTTAATTGAAGCTGAAAATAACCAAATTCACTCCCAATTAGAGGTTTATGCTTAGCTAAGTAATTATTCAGTCCAAAAAACACACGAAGTTCCATGCTTTTTTTATAATTCTAAATAAAGAAAATAAGAAGTGATGCATAACATTGATCGATGAAGAAGAACAAGTTGCTTTTTTTGTCATGTTTTGAAATTTAATATTTACAAAAAACAATGGCTACTTCTTTTATATCATAACGTATTAACTGCATTACATAATACGCATTGAAAGTATTAATGTGCATCAAATAAAAGCAACGATTTATTTCTCAATATATTTCGAACGGCCAAAGTTCCCTAATTGATACGATCGATTATATTTTATAATATTCCCGAACAGCGATCCCATTTCCATTATGATTAATTAATCATTAAAAACATAATATGTACTACCAACCATAAATGTTCAATATATAATTTAACCGAATAAAAATTGATAAGACAAAAAAAGTTTAAAAAATGAAAACGTTATCTGAATGTTCCACAATTAATTGTTTTCAGTCAAAATTTAAAAAAATTCCCATTTTATTTATAGAATAAGCTACCCTCAAAACAAATCGGGCTGCCTTATATTGTATCCAAATAATTTAAAATTGTGAAGCCGTATTTACTTTTGACGAACTTAAAATGAATCTCTACAGCCGTGCATTGCCGTGCTTTTACGCCGACAAATATTATATAAAACTAGGAAATTCAACCAACAAAAAACAATAACTTAAATTTCTGTCAAACAAAGGCTTATTACAAAAAAGTGTAACAGCTGCATATAGGCCGACAGTTGTGTGTAGTCAATAATTTCAACTTACAAAATATAAAGTAGAATTAGTGAATAAAACTGTTATGGCTTGCGTTGAAGTTAAAGAAATAAGAGAAGATAAAATGTAATAGTATAATTAAATACATGGCTATTCATGGCATAACAATGCTGTTTCCTATAAAATATTAACTTTAGAATAAATAAATGTTTTTATACCGCTCTGGAGCGACGTGATATTTATCTTCTCATGTTTGGCGCGTGACGACGCATATCATCCAATACAATTTAATTGTATTAATTGTTGTCTTTTTGTGGAACTATGACTTGTGTGCGAGTGTGATGAAGTAAGTAAATTGATTTTGAGTTGACTATTTTCGCACCATAAAGATTTACATTTATTTATATTTATGAATATAGATGAAAAAAAGGGTTATTTACAATTTTCGAGTTAATTTGTGCTTTGGAGGCTGATGGAAGTATGGCGGCCGGGGGTGACACTAAAATGGTGACACTATTTCTAACAAATTCACGTTTTAATAGAGACTTTTTGAAAACTAAAACATTTATTTAATCTACATTTTTTCTAAAAATTTCTAAATATATTTTTACTCTATAGAGAGTTCTCAATGAAAAGGTGACTTTCCTCAATAAAATGACATTTCTCATAACAAGATGAATTATTGCAGCAGGGCCGGAGAGAGAGCGTGAGAGAGATAGAGAGAGGGAGAGCCGGAGAAAGAGAGAGAGAGAGATGGAGAGAGAGAGAAGGAGAGAGAGAGAAATTGTCGAAACAATATCCACTCAATGTCGCTAAAGAGATACGCTACTTGCACTGGTCCATAATCAGACATGTTCCCAAATAATTAAATTTTCGTCAAAATAAAAAATAATTCATCCTAGGATCTCAATTTAAATAAAGAGAGAGATAGAGAGAAAGAGTGGGAGATAGATAGAGAGAGAGCGATGGAGGAGGTAATCACTATAAGATGCATAGGCCTAGTTATATTAGCCATCAATGAAAAATATATATAATGTAGTTTATAGCAGGTAGAAAACAATGTTAATAGCAATGTTAATTAAAATTGTTCATAAATGATTCAGTTCAGCCTCGTCCCCGTGAAACGGACACCACACTGTACCTGCATGAGACCATCGGCACCAGCTTTGAGTAGATTGCCGCAGCCGTTCTTCTCAAGTGTGATGAACCAAGTGTTGACCAGGTGGGCCAGCGACTTCTCATTGGTCACTTGCTGCCAGAGACTGGGGACATGACTGCCGTGGGGGGGGGGGGAGAGAGAGAGTTGTGATCAGTGCTGTGGGTGATATGGAAGAATAAGATATGATAAATATAAACAGAGGAGAGTAATACCATGGATATCAATAAAGCCAGCTACACAGGATTGACTGTGGTCCGCCAAACCTGTACGGGATTTCAATGTTCGATTTTAAATCGGAATATGGGAAACGTCAATTACATGGTTATCAAATAAATTAAATAAATCCCAGGCAATAAATGTTCGATTATTACGACGAGATCCTTATTTGTTACAAAATGAAATCTTATATTAATTCCTCTAAAATAAGTCTAACCTAACTAAACGATAATAAATAACATAACAGAGAAACTGATATATATATATATATATATATATATATCCATATTACGATAGTTCTAATCATTAAAGCAGGCTAACTTCTAATGTATGTTTCATGAATATATTAGTTACATGAATTAAAACAGAAGTTGAAAAAATGCCATCATTCAGGCTGGACAGGATTATACATGATCTGGGCTAAATATAACAATATTATGCGAATGTACATAATTATTGTGACAGTGATATAAAATAAAAATTAGTAGGCTATACATACGATACAATTATATTGGTTGCAGTGATGACCGAAGCAAAACAACAATTACTTCAGAAAAAATAACTTTTATTAGGAGTTTAAAAATATCACGATATTTTAATTTTGTCTATCAAGTTTTCAAGCTGAAACTAAATGTCATAAAAATGTTATCATGTAATTGTAACTATTTTGAGTTATCTTTCTATATATATATATATATTTATACAATTATTATTAATATCAATTAATGTAAGCGTAGCTACCGTTTAGGCCAATCAAGATAGAGAACAGATTCAATACTCGACGTCTGGCATTATCTAAGGTTACGTCTGGCATTATCTAAGCTTACGTCTGACATTATCTAAGCTTACGTCTGGCATTATCTAAGCTTACGTCTGACATTATCTAATCTTACGTCTGGCATTATCTAAGCTTACGCCTGGCATTATCTAAGCTTACGTTTGACATTATCTAAGCTTACGTCTGACATTATCTAAGCTTACGTCTGGCATTATCTTAGCTTACGCCTGGCATTATCTAAGCTTACGTCTGACATTATCTAAGCTTACGTCTGACATTATCTAAGCTTACGTCTGGCATTATCTAAGCTTACGTCTGACATTATCTAAGCTTACGTCTGACATTATCTAAGCTTACGTCTGACATTATTTAAACTTACGTCTGACATTATCTAAGCTTACGTTTGACATTATCTAAGTTTACGTCTGGCATTATCTAAGCTTAAATCTGACATTATCTAAGCTTACGTCTGACATCATCTAAGCTTACGTCTGACATCATCTAAGCTTACGTCTGGCATTATCTAAGCTTATGTCTGACATTATCTAAGCTTACGTCTGACATTATCTAAGCTAACGTCTGACATTATCTAAGCTTACGTCTGGCATTATCTAAGCTTATGATAATCAAGTTTAGAATACATATAATAAACAAGACGATTTGGAAATGTATTTTGTGTCTTACAATGGACAAACTAAATATGAAGTATAGAGATTAAAAAAAGAGAGTTAAAATTGAGACTATTAATAGAGTAATAACAAATGACTTACTATATATAATATTACTGAATATAAACATTGGTGTAAATCAAGATAGATGTAAATTCTATAAACCTACGTAGCAGATAGGCCTATAGCAACGAGGCAGTGCATCACTAAGACAGGACATACAGCCCAAACCACAAACGTGCCGGTTAATACGGCATCTGCAGCTATCTGTCTATTCATCGCAGAATGACGTGCTTTAGGTCAATCTAAAATTAGGTGAAATACCCATAGTTGGATATGATAACGTGAATCACTAAATTATGGAATCACGCATGCACATACATATTAGATAGTTATTAATAGTATCGATTTAAGATTAACACGATTTTCTATTTTACTTTTTAATACCGGCACAAAATCATAATATTATGGTATATAAAACTAATCAGACAGATTTGTAGGAAACAAAGAAGTCACAGAAGAGTCAACTGTGTATCTATGCGGATTAAAAACTAAAAGTCGCCTAAAAATGAATACCCAATAAATTTCTTTCAGAAAGGAAACATTTTATGTAAGATCACATCAATAGTAGCATGGTAATATAATAAAGATACCATTTCTCACACTATTCCTCTATAATATATAATAATAGGACCATTTTGTGAATTGGGGTTCGTAGTGTATAGAGATTTATAACGGGGACAAAATCCAAGACTTTCATAAAAAATGTCCACCATGAACCATTAACTTAATTAACATGAATGGTATTTTTACAGAAAATTCGTAGTACTAAGCATGCAGATTAATCATAGAAAAGTAATACTAATTAATAAACAGACTTTGATAAAGTTGTTCTTTCTTGGTCTGTGTTATCTACTTATAACATTAAGACAATAATATTTTCCAAAGACTTCCGATTTAATACTATTAACTACTTTTCAAGACTTCTACGATTCTCGGAGGACAAAAAAAGAGCCGGGTTCCCACATCTTTCCATGTTTAAATGAAGGAAAAACTGAACTTGTATGCGGAAAAACCAACATGTTTTTCATAAATGGCTTCTCCTCCGCTTCAAGGGGCTAAACCACTTAATGAAGTCTTTTAAAGTTAAAGCTATAACAAAATGTAGCCAACACAACCATAATGGATAGGCTAAGCAATCCTACCTAATTGCAGCAATCCTCAGCTTATTTCCCGGCAACTATATAGTAATAGCTGTGCTTTGTAAAAATAAGACCTAAAAACGATAAGTAAATTTTATCAAGAATTCCCATGAGCATTCCAGCTGATGTTTCCATGAGCGTGGGAACACAAGCAAGCACAGTCAACACACAGCCCAGCCCAGCCCAGCTCAGCCCAACCAACCATCAACAGCCACTTACAGGGTGTCGTGTCCATCGTAGCAACGATCCGTGTGACGCAGGTCGGCATTGGCCCGCTGCACCTGCAGATCGGAGGCGTTGTACCGGTGGAGGGGGGCTTGACTCTGACTCAGCAGGTAGTAGATCGTCGAGTTGATCTGGGCACCGTTGAGTGCCCCGGGGGCCAGCGACTGGCTGATGGAGATACCGGAGTTCCACAACTGTGTCGGGCGGGTTGGGATGGAGGTGGAAGTCATCGATCGATGTCTTGGAGTTCTTTTTCATTGACTCAACTTCTTAATTCACAATTGAGGATTTTTCGGTAGAATAAACGGCATACTATTTGTAAAGGTGTTTGATGTAAAACAATACTTTATTTTTGAGAACACTTTAAACTATTAAAAATTTATTTTAAATATTGTCGCGATAGCTCGATAAATACCGCTATTATAATATCCTTTGAAATTTATTTAAATACCGAATTAAGGAATATTTTGGATCAAATATTAATAAAAAAGTAACTGAAAATCTCAAGAATTAGTACGAAAGCTACTTGAATTTTTCTCAAGAATTATAACACTAACTTAAATAATCGATTTATCTAATTAGACGGAAGACGATATTTTGTATCAGTCTTGAAAAACCAATGTTTTAATTAAACGTAACTGTTAGATGGACTGTCTATAGTCTGGAAATTTGAAACCCTTATTTTGAAGTTTGTAAGTCCGTCAAAATAACAAAATTATATATAACATGAATTGAACAGAATCGATTTTAAAGTGTTAGACATTTTACTTAAATTTCGTACAGTTGCATGCCACTATATTTGAATATGTATAAATATAACATTATGCATATATCGACTATAGTTAGGATAGCTCATTTTACTATTTGTGACGGGGAGTAACCAAAGCACCATATTCAGTTGTGAAAAAACTTGAGAGATGTGTTTAATCGATACCAAATTAATTGAATCCAACTAATCATATTATATTGATCATTGCATTCTGAGTCGATATTACAGCTAAAATATAATATGTATATACAATATATCATAGAAAACCAACCCATATGCAGGGTAGCTATCTTTCATCATCTATATTTTCGTCATTTTAATAAAATAATAACATATTTTTATAATTTAAATTTAAAAATTTAATTAAATTAAATATTAATTAAATAATTATATATTTATAATTATATTTTATATATAGTATATTATATATATTATATATATAATATATATTATATATATTATATAATTATATTATAATTAAATATTTATAAATTAAATATTAAATAAAAATTAATTAAATTTAATTAAAATTTAAGATGAATAACTATAGGCAAAGCCAGTGAAACAATACTATATATATATATATAATGTGCAGTGTAAAGTCTATGGGTTGTAGGTGAATTATATGTAGAATTTGTTGAAATTTTAAATTAACCAAAATAAATTTTATTGAACTACAGACGAAATAAATGCTTAAGCAAGAATTTCCCTGCTTACTTATTTATATATTTCAGCTCCAGAAGTTCAAACTATCGAAATTAGTTTTAATCCGATATGTTATTATTCTAAATGCTAAAGATGATCTTATGATGCGCCCACAAGTAAGAGAATTATGAAATTATTTGAGAACATATTAGCATCAATATGAACACATATCTCTATTGATTAGCATTTGTATAATTTAAATAAATCAATAACATATTATATTTACATATAGCCATAGCCGTTTTTTAAATGTTGTACATTATGCAAGTAATGACAAAACATTTGTTAACATATTATTTAAAATTCATCAAAAGTTAAATTGTTTTGTGGTGCTGTTGAGAGATTGAATAGTCAAACATGTGATCATTTACTAATAGGTTGGATGATGAACAATCAACGGGGCCCTTTCGACATGAAAGCAACTCTGCTTTAGACATTACAAAGTTCTCACTGGGGATTGAGTGGGTGTGAACAGAAAGGCCCTTTAAAAGGTAGAAGTGGACCCCTGTTGATAAAAAAAGTATGTTTAGACATAAGCGAGCATTTCGTGAGTACAATAAAGACTATAAGAGTGTGGGTCGTGGACATTTGGCCATCATTAGGAAACACACAAAAGTGTCACCTTCAATTTGCCGTAATACGACGTGGTCTTGCTGCTTATTAAAACAGTTCTTTAAAATGTAATTAAAAATATGATAGCTAAAGTCGGCCTTTGAATAGCTCTCTATATGGGAAATGTATCAGTATTACATTGTATAATTATAATAACCATATTTCTAATTGAAAAGGGAGCGCACCTGTAATCTAATTAAATACGTAGCTTCGCAGGGTTTATACGGATGAAAAGAAAGGAAATTGGGACCATTTTGGAAACTTTAAAAAAAATAACAAAATATCAACTGCATGCTAAAATATGAATGAGAAAACTGGTTTCATTTAAAATTCACACTAATCATATAATTAACTAATTTAACCACACAGCTATAACTGGAACTGACCACTAAATAACATGTAGAGAAAATAGAACAAATTTTAAATTAATTT